>JAOTQK010067452.1:0-11110 GCA_025642025.1 Rhododendron ferrugineum | reverse complement strand
TTCCTCTCACGGCAATAACATGCCTAACACATCCACTATTCTTATTTCTCGAATATACTTATTTGGAGCTTTACCCATTGGATACAATATTGCTTACTAAACCGCATGGTCCACATCACAAGTTCTTACTATAATATCAATGCACTTTGAAAGTTCTCTACAAGACTTCAAATCACCTGACATGGTTACATTCCGGGCATTCGTTATCCCGTGCATTCTTCCACAAACTTTCTGGGTATGTGCGACCCCGTACACTTTTCCATATCTCACCCATACATCCATCGAACTCCTCAAGTACCCTTACATCCCTCGAGAAACTACGAGCTTCTATGGTACCCGACATGTCCCGCGAGTACCCGCGTGTCCCACACTTTATTCATTAACTCGCAATGTATCAACAAGCAATTGTAATCAAGGTTCTCCGTCATATTTTTTTATTTTATTTTTTTGTTTTTTTGCTCTAGCAAGCAAATGAACAAATAAACGTGCGTCTAACGTATCCACGTGTTTTATAACTAACAGCAAGCACAGGACTTAAGCGTGTATTCAATGTCAAGTATGTGTGTTCGTGACACCTCAAAAAAAGAGACCTAGAAATATTTCAGATTTTCTAGACCTTGTAAGCCCTCCATTAATACAAAGATTAGAGCCAATAGTCCTAATTCGATTATTCACCTAATCCCACAAGTGTTTTGTTCAACTTAAGAATGTCCACGCGTTCCGAATAATCACATTCCAATTTTTTTTTTTTTTTATTAGACATCACATTTTTCTCATTTCTTCCAAGTATCAATTTATTTCATTCCAAAACATGTAACTCGGTGTTCTACTTTACCTTGTTTTGAATGGGAAGATCTAACGTTACCTAAGTCATTCCACGGCGGGACACAAGCCTTGAAATGGATCAACAATTAAACATGGAATTTAAATAAATTTCATATACCAAACATAAACCATCAAACCGCAGCCAGAGAAAACAATAGCTGGGAGCCAGACAAGGTCAGAGTTTCAAAACAAAACTTCACGAGTCTACTGAAATTTCTGTCCGGATGGTGACCAATCATGTCCGTACAGTCGGCACATAACAGCAGCATATAGAGAGCAGATTTTCGGATTTTCACCGGGGAATTTCAACCCAAACCAAGAACAACATAAAACTGAACTTCATCCTTAAACCCAAATCAAAAACACACAATCAGAGTGGAGAAACCCCTACCTTAGTTGCTAGACTTCCAATTTTTGCTCCAAGAAAACCCTAGCTCTCCAAATTTCGAGTCCCACCAAACCCGAGCTTGAACACGCGATTCTTGGGTTGAAACATCGATTATATGGCGAGTACAAGGCCGATCTATGGTTGCTTAATGGGTTGGAGTCTGAAATTTGGTGAGAGGAAGAGAGAGAGTGAGAGCCGAGAGGGGGGAGAGAGAGAGAGAGAGAGAGAATGACGTCTGACGAAGAAAAGAAGAAGAAAAATATGCCGTGCTCTCTGTCTCAATTGGGATTTTAAAGTGTAAAAATTACACTTGCACCCCCCCCTACTTACTTAGGTACCATCCTTAAGTCCCATCATTTTACAAGTAGGTAATTAGGACCCCACAGGCTATAACAATAGTTAATAACTAATAATTTTAAAAGCTATCCAACGGGATTCATCAACACTTCGTCCCAAATCGTGTACTTAGTCCCGAAAAATAAAAATGCACATTTAGAACAACCACGTCTCAAAGTCATAAAAAAAAAAATATAAATAATATGATCACATATTGCAACACAAGAAAAGAAATTACGGGTCTTTACAGCTGCCATACCCATGCGGTGATTGGAATGTTAATAATTCTGGATTTGGTGCTTGCTGATGACCTTTGCTGAAATAGAGTGCTGGTGCACTTGCTTGACTTTTGTAGATTTAAAACCCAGTAATTCAAACGAGATTTCCATTCAAAATGGTAGTGGTGCCACCTACCAAACAAGACATGCGTAAAAAGAAAATGGAGTGGGAGTCGTGGGACCAATGCGCATGGGGTAGCTGTTTCCATGGTTTAGGGCTTGAAACTTTTTTCGGTAACAAGAGCAAAAAATGTGCTACATCCCAGGCATTAGGCTATAGAAGCTATGTTGTTGTTATGAACTAGTGAAGACTGCAGGAAATTTGGTGAAGTTATTTAGTTGGGGAATTCAGAGGCTTCAACCGAAAGGTCCCTCGTAGGTTTCATTTGTACCTGGACCGTGCAGCTCAAAGGCCAGCGGTTACTAACATTGAAGCCCCGAAGGATTTTAAGTCACTCTTTGGTTATATATTGGGCATCCTGATTTCATTCGACTTTACGTTTTTTCCAGAATTCCAACAGAAATTCCTGAGTTTATTTTGTATGAGCAAGAGGCACAAGCTAGTTCGGCTCTCCAAGGTTGCTCATAGTGGTGTTCTGTGGGGTGTGGTTCTAGCCGAATTATCCTGGGAGACAGAAGCCGGTGCAACCTCAACACCCTCGGTAGGCGGCGGATCTGTTTTAAGGAGACTGTGTATAACAAAGGATTCGATTCACATTTTTCGTATTAGTTGTTATTGATAGAACTATGTGGTCCATGTTCAGGATCCGAAAGTCCATTGATGGGCAGAACATGTAGTACTCTTGTGACTTTGAGGGTTCTGTTTTTGTTTTTTTTATCTAAGGAATTGACTTCTTTTCTTGAAAGTATAACACAAGGGAGAAAAACAGGTGGTAATAATAAGTTAACGGGTCCGGTTAGAGCATCACCAATGCCATTCTAAATTGCACAATTTATTCAATTACCGAAAACCTTTAATTGTTATTTGATTATTTCAGTTCCAAAATTCGGATTTGGAGAATAATCTCAATCGCGTAATTGTCAGTCAGACACCATCCTTGCCTAACATCAATGGCATCAACTGCAGCATTGTTGCGGCTATCAGGACCAACAACAGCGGAAGCAAAATCTCAGGAACACCAGAACCAGCAAGTATGCCCCAAGCAATGAGTAGCCAAAAGAGATGTCCAATCTCATAACCAAAGAACTAAGCAGCACCAAGAGAGTCTCTTTCCCTGTATTATATCAATACCTTGCAACCTTACAAAACTGACCAAAGACGGAACGAGCCCTGCAGAGCTGAAGAGTGTACCAATGCCATCCCTGAAGCAAAATGAAAACAGAACCAGCAGCATCAAAACACAGTAGCAGTACGCATACTCACCCGCAACTCACCTAAAACCCGCTTCCAAACTACACTAGTCACGCAAGGAATGTTCCCTACAAAAACACACCCCAGCACCCCACACTCACACACACCTGCTACAAAAACTGGCCACTCAGAAACTGGTTCACTGTGTATACAAAGTGATATCGACATTTGAAGACGCGGAGAAGTACACGAATTGTTGGTACTTCATCCAATCCTTATGTGGCCAAGTTCCTCTTTCCTCTAGCTAACACCAAATTTTGATGGAAAGAAGTACATAAAAAATAAAATAAAAAGTTAACCGTCAAACTTGACAGGGATCGTTGCTCATTATTTCACCACCTCGTCGGCCTCTCTTCAGGATGAAACTTGTTTTGCATTCAGGTCATATGAATTGAATAAAATAAAGTGTCTAACAGCATTTGCAATTTAAATCTGAAGCAGCTAAATGTGAAAAATGCTGCAAATAAGTAAAAGAAAATATACGTGAAATGAAAATGCTGAAAAACTAAACAAATCTTTGCTATATAAGCTGCCTCATCGGCTATTCTAGAAGCTAACCACCAACAGCTTTCCTCTCCTACATTGTTGTCACATGTTTGTTTGGTATATAAGCTGCCTCATTTCAAAAAAGATGCCTCATCTTTGCTATGTAGGCCTGATATTTGGCATAGTTTTTGGGGGTTGCTTCAATTTTTTTCCTCCCTTTATAATCTGTTTGACATACCATTGGCTGTATCACAGCTTGGTCCTTTCCCTCTGTTCCATAAATCACCTAACAGAAAGACTACATGCAGTTCCACATTAAGATAACACTGTTTAGAGAGTGTAACAGATGCTTAACGGTATGAGCTCACCGCGGAATCCATAGTCTACTTAAACTACAGAACTAATAAGAGTTAAGACAGGATCATCATAGCAAGCTGTAGCCTTAGTAAAGTACATTTATTCAGGAAAGTCGCAAACTGAGAAAACATAAAGAAGCAGAATGGGAAATTACAGCATACTATACTGCGATAAGTCTATAACAAACAACAGAAGCAATTAAAGCATAACAAAGCTATTGCGTCAAGAAGTGTCTTCAACACCAACTATACCTCAGAAACCTAGGACAAGAAAAAAGTAATAATTAGATCACACACATGTTGGACAGAATATGATGCAAAGCGTAAAAGCGGACAGACAGTTAAAAAGCTGTAGGACATTTGAAATTAGTTTTCTGGGGACTTATATCAAATAAGAGACTCATGATGCAAGGCAAAGGAATAAACGAAGAAAGAGTTGAATGAATGACTGATAAAGCATTCATTTCATTTATAACATCAAATGTCAGCTGTCTTGAACAAAGTTCGTCTCCTTGTGCTGTAGCTAATGCTAGCATAGATTTTTGTTAAGTATAATGCTAGCATAGATAACAGCTCTTTTCAAAGATAAATTTTAAACTATGACACCCATGTTAAGTAGAATTGTTGTGTTAGGCAATATGTATTTAAGCATCTACAGAGAAAACCAATGCTAGCTGGACTAGTGAAGAATGATGTTTTCAGAGCAAAAAGTACGATTTTTCTGAAGTGAGTAAGAAAATGTGGCCCTACCTACTCATGATCACACTGCAATTCTAGATCTTCTACCTCCACTTACTCAATTTCCAAGAAGAATGTTCTTTGTCTTATGCAAACCAGTGAGAACCTCGTTGATGTCCGGCCGATTTGTTGCTTGTTCTTGTGAACAGGCGACTCCAACTTGAAGTAGTGAAATCAAGCACTCGTGAATTTTGTGACTGCTAAGAGAGCTCTGATTCCTAGCACTGCTGATACTTGAGCTTGCCTCACCCATTTGTCCTTGAGGAATCAAAGTTTGGTTGAAAATGCTCTCCACTGGTTCAGGCAGGGCTGTCTTAGCAAAGTTGTGGAGAGTAAGACTACCGGTAAACAAGCTATCGGTAGGTCTCTTCCCAGTGACCATCTCCAGCAAAAGGATGCCATAGCTATACACATCTCCGGGCATTGATACCTCATTTCCCATGCCATACTCTACAATAAGTTAATTAGTAAATAAACTTATGACGATGCTTGGTCAGAAATACATCAGAGCATGATAATGTGCCTTGTACGAAGATGTGTCATAAGACTCGTAACAACATTAGCTTCTTGTGGCTATATAAATCAAAAGGGTAACTTGAAACCATAGTAAGGAATTCTTAGCAATATATGTTGAATAAATGTCGATGGTTCTAAATGCTCATAACAAGTTGAAGCTACGGTTCATGAATTTTACTTCAACTGATTGATTTACACAATAGAGACATTTCACTAAGCAATCCATTTCCCACATTGCTTGGCAGCCATCAGAGGCCTTCACAAATCCAGTTGGTTGCATAAACGGATTCAAACTTTATATTAGGGTATTGATGATATACCGACTTGATAACAAGCAATGACCATTGCTAAAATAAGAATTCATATTCTTCCATTCTCTCTGACTCTTGCTAAGACTACAGCCAAAGGAGACAAACAAAGCTCCCTATTGCAATGCTAAAACTAAGATGGCTATATGTTGGTACATCTGGCCATGCGGGGCAGAAATAAGCACTTTGTGCCAAGTATAGTGCTGCATTTTTGTTTTAAGTGACATATCAGAAATTCCTCGGATTCTCAGCTGAGAGTCAAATGATATGGTAAGGAGAAAAACAAAGAAAAAACAATGAGCTTTATAAGGTGATTGACGAACTAGATTAAAACCAGATGTCTATCAGCCTAAATAGTGTTGGCAGTGGTTTTGCAAAGGAAAAATGGAAAGTCTTAAGAGGTATATTTACCTGGAGGAGCATAACCAACAGATCCTCTCATGCCAATGGAACTTGATTGATTTGCAGAAGACTCATGGGTGGCTGTGGGAAGGAACCTTGCTAAACCAAAATCAGCTACACGCGCAGTCATTTCATTGTCCAGAAGAACATTGCTCGGCTTCAAATCACAGTGAACTATTGGTTCCCAGCAATGATGGTGAAGATAATCAAGAGCAGAAGCAACATCGATTGCAATATGAAGCCTCTGTAGTAGGTTTAAACTCCTTTGCTCCACGTGGACACCGTCTCCATTCCCATTTGGATGCAACCACTCGTGTAGGCTCCCATTGGCCATGAACTCATAAACTAGAGCTTTAAAATCGTTACCTTGATAGTCGATACTCGAACAAGCTGTAAGAATTCTTACAAGATTTCGATGTTTGATGCTCTTCATGGCTTTGCACTCGGCTATGAAACTCTTTGAGGCACCACGGAATTTAAGGTTTAGAACCTTCACTGCAACAACTTTTCCACTTTGATCGAGAATTCCTTTATAAACTGAACCGAAACTACCCACTCCAATTAAGTTGGACGGAGAGAACCCATCAGTAGCTCTAAACAGACTTTGGTAGGACAATTGCGGAAATGAATTTCCTAAAATCCGGAAGGCGGGTCCTTTCGTTGTCTTCCGAGACCAACAAAGATAAAGAACACCCAACATCACAAATAGTCCTAGAAGCCCAAATGATACCAAGAGTATTAATTTCCCAATTAGAGAGAATCCTTTCCTTCTAGAGTTGCAACTGTGCAGCTGCAATTCAGCTATGCCCCCACAAAGCCTGTTGTTTCGTTCAACAGAAATGGCAGTTGCATTCTTAAATACACCTCTTTTTGGTACTGCACCCTCAAAATCATTGAATGACAGGTCTAATTTGTTTAGAAAGATGAAGCCATCCAAATACTCAGGGATTTGTCCCGATAAATTGTTGTGAGAAAGATTGAATTCTTCCAAACCTCTCAAATTAGCTAAGGTTGCAGGAAGTTTTCCCCAGAATTTGTTGCCACCAAGGTTTAGCACTCTAAGTGTTACACAGCTACCGAGTGTGCTTGGAATTCTACCGGACAGTGTGTTCTCAAAAGCATAAAATACTTCTAGATTTTTTAAATTTCCTACTTCTACTGGAAGGTTACCAGCCAAACTATTGTAAGATATATCTAGATTCAACAACGATGAGATGCAGATAACTTCTTTGGGTATGATACCACTAAGGTTATTTTGACCAAGATATAGTTTCTGCAATAGTTGACATTTCCCAAGACTTGAAGGGATGCTGCTTTGGAGATTATTTTGAGACAAACCAAGTCCATATAAAGAAGTTAAATTTGCAAGAGATGATGGGATCTCCCCATAGAAATTGTTACCATCGAGAGCCAACAGTTGTAGCTTTTGAAGCTTCCCAATATCAGCAGGAATATTACCCCTTAAACGGTTTTGGAACATGGAAAGAACCTGCAAATTGATGAGATTCCCTATCCCGGTTGAGATGCTCCCACCTATGTTATTGCCATACAAACCTAGTATACTAAGATGAGTGGAAAGGTTGCTAATTGATTCGGGCAACACCCCTCCCAAGTTGTTGTCGCCCATAGTAAGATGCTGCAACTTGGTAGCATTTGTCAATGAGTCTAGAAAGCTCAAGTCATCGACTTCCCCTGTCCCTAGATAATTATGTTCTAACTGTAGCCTCTCAAGATCACACAGCTTTTCTAAAGGAGGGACTTTTCCTTTAAATCTATTTCCTCCCAGGTAAAGGCCATATAGTTTGGTGGCATTGGATACTGAAAAAGGTATAGAACCAGTACATAAGTTGTCGTCAAGACTTAAGCTTTGAAGATTAGGAAGATTGTTTCCTAGGTCAGAAGGAAGGCTGCCTTCAATTTGGTTTTCCGTTACTATTAATTGTATCATGGAAGAGAGATTATAGATTGAGAGAGGAAAGGTACCAACCAACTTGTTCGCCCCTAATCTGAGAGTTTCCAATTTTTTACATCCACCAAGAGTATCTGGTATATTCCCAGTAATACTATTGGAATAAGCAGCAAGATTTGTAAGAGAAGATAGATTCCCAAGAGTAGAAGGCAGACCTCCCGTTATGTGGTTTCTTTCGATCAGTAGTCTCTCGAGCTTAGTTAAAGAACCGAGCTCCATTGGAATTTTCCCGGCCAGCTTATTGCCAGAGAGTTCAAGGGCAATAAGGTTAGAGCAACCGGATACATTGGACGGAATTTCACCAGTGATCGAATTGTTGACCAGTGTCAATATTCGTAGTCTTTGCAAGCGGCCGAGTTCCGGGGGAATTTCATGACTCAAGCTATTGTTACGCAGTCGTAGTTCCCTGAGAAAGCTCAAGTTTCCGACGTGAGGCGAAACAGACCCGGTGAGCTCTTGATGTTCAAGCCTCAACACGATGGCCCTCTGGTGTCGGCGGGCACATGTCACGCCAAGCCATTGACAAAAGTGGATGTATTCATTCCATGAGTTTAGAGCTCCGAAGGGATCACTGGTTATTGCAGCCTTGAATTCAAGCAAGGCTAGACGGTCGGTCTCATTGTTGAGTTGGACAAAGCCGGCTACAAGAGGAGAGCTAGAATGCAAGGAGAACAGAAAAAGGACGTGTATGAAAAGGAAAAATGTTGGCTTTAACACTGCCATATCAATGTGGTGGTGAATGGGATGTTAATGCTGAATTTGCTTCAAGCTGATAACTTCGCTTAAATAGAGTGTTGGTTTACTTGCTTGACTGGAGTTTGAATATAAATTTATATTCAGGGTAGACTTTTTGTAGACTATAAGAAAATTTTGTTGGGAAATGCATGTACGTTACCGTGTAAGATGAAAAACGGTACTCCTACGTAATAAGCTCATCAATCAATTTGTACTGTGGTTGGTGCGGAGTATAAATTCTGGGTAGACTTTTTCTTGGATATAAAGTTCAAAAAGTTAGGTTTTGGGACTTTTTCTTGGATTATTTTAAAAATATTTGTGTAAAAGTCATAATTTTTAATTTTCTGATTCATTTCGTCGAAACGAACCAATATTACGTAAGAGTTTGGTGTAAAACGCGAATTATGTTTGAATAAGAATAAAATGAAAAAATAGTGGTTTACAATTTGTTGGTTAGTGAAAACAGCCTTAAAATTTTTACAGGAATGTGTTATGTATAGGAGAAAAGTAAAAAACCTTTAAATATTATTAATTAGTGGTATTTACTTGTGTGTTTATTATTCACGGCCTAATAAGTTATTCCGCTTATTCATATATTATATGAGATTAAGTTTCTCTTATAGAATATACCAATTGGTTTAAGCAATCTTTGGCTTAATAGAACACTTCCTCTTTTTTTCTTTTTTTTTGTATTTATTCAATTTTTTTGACGTTCAATAGTTTAAAGTTAAATTTTGCAGATCATTAATTCGTCACCCACCTCCAAGAAAAATTATTGGGTCGTGGCTGTGATATCCAACAGCCTTCTCCAATACACGTTTTATGTGTACTAAGTGTGGATGCTACATAAATGTATGGTAGAAAACGGTGTTGGAGTACCGCCACGTGGTGCCCAGGCCAAGACTAACGAATAATTACTCTTCCTCGCGAAACACGAGGTGGACTGAGTTATACGTACCCGTGCATAGAACTCCTGCAAATATCTCAAAATTGGAACATTTTCATTCAGAGTGATAAATGGCAGCTTGTCCTTCCTGCTTCCATTGCTTTCAAACTTGTTTTCGAGCAAATCTTCGAATCTCTCTTTCTCTTGTTTCCGAGTAAAATTGTAAGGTCTCGGGTTTGTTCACAATCAATAAGTTTTTGCTAATATCCCAGGCATCAGGCTAGAGAAGCTATGTTTATGTTACGGACTTGCGAAGACTTGCGAAGAAATTTACGTTAAGAATAAATACTGTAGTGGACTTTGGTTTTTATTTATTTTTGTCTTCTTATTCTCTTTCTTGTGTGGTCGTTATGTCAAAAATGAATCAATGCCACAATCAAATAGGAGTAGCAATTTCACATTTGAACAATCAATAGAAGGGCTTGTTTTCCAAGAAATCGTAAGTTCGAAACCTACGTAGGCCAAATATTCTAAACCTTGGGGCCACTTAATTGAGGTCTACCCACTCATTAACTTCAAGACCCGATAATTAACTTCAAGACCCGATAATTAGTCGAAGCGTACGCAAGCTGACCTGGACATCCTATTATCCAAAAAGATTCACATTTGAAACATGTTAAGGACCCCAAAGTCCATTGATGCGCAAAATTCCTTTTGTCCTTCAAAATTTCTGTGTAAAAGGAGTCCTTCACTCCTTTGTAATAAGAAAAAGGAAGTTGCTAATAAAACTTGCTCTATTTTGCCGTGTAAAACGAAAAAGAGTCCAATTGGACTAATAAAACTTGCTCTATTCTTTTCTTTTTTTCAAACTGACAAGATGTGTTCCACTAACTAAAATAAAGTACTTCTTTTTTGAATTAAAGGTGATGTATTGTGAGAGAATGACCTCTCTCGTAAAGTGAAAAATAAGTACTTAAATTACATTGGCCAAAGCACTTTGTTGTTCAAATTTTAATCAAACGTTGATTAGGGTCCAAATTAAAAGCAAGTTAATTCTTATAATCCCACTCATGCCTTCAATGGCCGGACCAAAATGCTTTCCACCAACTTCCTCCATCCTTGCACATGATCGCTTATTGCTAAAAAAACAATACTCTAGAATATTTTTTTGTATAACCGAAAAACAGCCCTATAGCCGAGTCACAATTGAATCTGACTGTGCAACTCAAATCTCAAGGTAACTAGGGTTTCCACACCAATCATGATCCCCCACTGACAACCAGGGTACTCACCCGATAAGAAATTAAGCCTCCGACCAAGGGGAATGTTCTCAAAATTAATCATTCACCTTTGTCACTGAGACAACCAGATGTGTAATCGCTATATTGCATCTCGAGATTCTCGAGTTTAGTAGTTGTAGGTACGGTCAAGATTATGACCGTTGACCTTAGAAGAAGTTTGACCTACCACTCACATGATGACGCGTGGAAAGGTCGTAAGATTGACATGTGGCAA
>JAOTQK010067436.1:0-11111 GCA_025642025.1 Rhododendron ferrugineum | reverse complement strand
GGATTCGACTCCGGACTTACCGGATATTGTGCTACATCGGTCTCCGCCCTACGCTTGGGGCAACCCATTATTTTAGGTCTAGGAATCGGTCAAGCATCTTTTGCTGTTTTTTTTTTACTCCTCCTTTCTCAGATGAAATCTTCTGCATTTTTTTCGTACTCCTATATGTTGTTGCTTCATTGAACTCACGGAATGACTGAAATTGAACAGACCCGTGAATGTAGGTGGGAAAAAACAATTGGTACCTAGAACTGTACTGGATAGCAACGGATACTAGTGTTGTTCAATCGGAACCCTAAACCCTTCGTCGGAACCTTAATCTGCAAGACAGACAAAGGGTGAGCGCACCTTTGCCTCTCGTGGCAAAGGCCCTCCGATGCCTAAGTTAATATCTCGTACTATGAAAACCTAATTATCAGTAGGAAAATATCGAATAATTGCAACGTATTGCGTACCTCTGGCCTCTAGGTTTACCTTGTATTTATAGATACACGTCGACTTGTTCTCCAAGCATCCTTGTTGCCCGAGGTTTCCTATCTCATACAGGAAACCTGGCCTTCCGGGGATCCTCTCGCCCAATCAATCGAGATCCCATACTCATAGGGATTCTTCCTTTTATGGGATTCATTCCATAGCAGGACTGTCTTTTCATTTATCTTAACTGGATACTTGGTTCTACTTCTAGAACACTCTTACCGCCTCATTATCAATGACTCTGTTCTTTTAGTGACCTTTCTCTGTTCGGCCACCTATTTGCCGAACAGATAAACTAGAACAGTTACTTCACATGCCACTGGTCCTCACTAATGACGTGGACCATTGACCTCTCATGTCTTTGGTCCCTATCGCCGAATAGACCGCCTAATCCAATGACTCTTCATATCATCGGACCTAATCGTCGTCCACCGTCTTTCACGGCGTCTTACTTTACTTTATTCATTACATAGACACCGTATATCACGTGTTCGGCTACTAGTTGTGCCTGTTCGGGAATACCTCCCTACAGTGAACATATAGTTAAGGTTCTGATGCATTCTTATGATATCAAACTAATATCATTGAACGAAGTTTTGATTCGGTTTTATTTTTCAGGTGCGAGCAATTTTGAACACAATTAGGGCTGTGATGGAATTGCTTTAAAACTACGTACACAAGTAACAAAACTACTCTTCGCTCCTCACTATCTAAAACATGGAAGGTTCTGATTCATTCTTTTTTAATTTACTTGCACAAGCACGTAGATACAAAAGCTGTTCATGTAGAGTGCTAAGCTGACAAGCTCTCCCTCTTTACGACCAATTCATTTATGGAGTGGAAGAAATGTAAGGTTTTTTCAAAAGAAGGCTCTGCCTATGGAAGGGGTGAGTTTCAAAATTATTGGGGTCATTATAGGTTGCCTCTCTTCGTGGAGATGATTTTCCGCTTTGCTAAAACCAGATAATCAATGACAACTATAAGCTCTCCAATCTAACTTGTAAGGAATAACAGTAGGTTTTGCAGTACTGAATACCTGTGCTCCAATTTCAAATTCCGTTACATGTTCTCAGTAAGTTTTATGCCACTCAATAACCTTATGCGTCCATTCACATGTCGTTATCTTCATAGGAAATTTTCTTCATTTGAAACATCAAATGCCTTTTAATAAAGGATCAAAATGTTTGAAAAACTGGGCTTTCTTTGTTATTCTCGAGTACATATACACAGAATACTATGGAAATAAAAAAGGATTCATTGGATGGGGCAACTTAGTTGATTTAGCTTGAGATTGTACTCGATCTGTTGGGTCGTGCCTTTTGTCACAGGCATGAGCTAGAAAATGTTTGGATGTGCCATTATTTTATGCTCACATATTTCCATGGATAGAAGTCATGACACTAGAATTTTTGAGTTGTGCAGCACGGTCATGTGCTAGTTATATGTAACTTGAAGAGTTACGGGAATGTGGTAGGTTTTGCCACCCCATAAATGAGATTGTATGTGTAGCCATTTGTTTCTCAATGGCTTGGAAAATCCAGTTAGAAACTCATTTGGTTTGGAATTTGTAATTTTGTTTACTGGTTTGTTTTACTTTGATTTTGTGATACGATAACCACATCCACAACATGCTCTTTGGAACTCAACCGTGGTGACAAAAGGCTCAAGGTAATTGTTTCAAACACATCTTTGTCCTTTGTTTTGGCTGATTGGAAATGTTAGTTTAACATTTTCCCTTCTTTGACTGTGCTTAGGGAATCATCTTTGTGCTTTGGACTATTCAACTTGAGTTCACAAAAAGTTGATTATGATAGTTTGGGTTTCTAAGCAATTAGGGTTCAGAAGATTTGGTTTTCTCTAGACACCACTACAATTTGTGCACCAATCTTTTTGTTTTTCTCTAGGCCTAGCAATGTTGGTTCTCTATGGGTTAAATTTCCCAGTCAGGTTTAGACGAGCTTGAACACTAAATGTAGCTGAATGAATGGATGAGAACTTTTATTTGTCTAAAATATGTTGCTTTATTTTGTTGGAAAAATTAAACCTGTGCAATTAGGTGAATACTAATTTTCTTTCTTTGTTTCAAGCAATGATGAAATGATATGGCGGTTTCATTCCTAATGAAGCCTTTTATATAGTTCACCAATTCTCATTTTTCTTCTTTCAGGTGGTCATTCGTCTCAATAGAGGTTCTAAAATGCGAATGGAAGGGTTGCATGTGTTAAGCATTGTGGTTGACTTTGTATTGTATGCTTCTTCACACCATTTTCTTTGCAATTGACGTTATTTCTTTCCATTTCCTCTTAGTTTCACATACTTGAATTTAGAATATTCTTGTTTTGTTGTACGGAATTGTCTCATTTGGTAGATTGTGATTATTTTGTCATAGTCTAACTAATATAAGTTCATTAGTGTAATGTCCAACTCTGCTCGTTGTTCTAGGTCCTTTTGTCTACTGTGTCTGGTATTGTTAACTGGTGAGTGATTACTAGTAAAACCCTCATATTTTGGTATTTTGTTTCCTGCCTTCATAGTAAAGGTTGCAGTTCAGACTACTCAAGGCCCAACACGGTAGATAGTGGCTTTTTCAAAATGTGATGGGAATAGTTTGTGTGCTGTGAATGTGATGATACAAATCCCTTTAGGTAATTTGAAAAGGTGTTGAATTAGGGACCCTTCAGGTAATTCTTGGTTCCCTGTGTGTGTTTTTATTTATTTGTGGATTGAAATTGTAAGGGGAAAAAATCCGCTTAGTGCTAACTCTAGCTTTTTGGTGAACAGCTTCACGTGCCTCCTCATCGGAACCCTAGCTGCAAAACAGACAGGGGTGAGTGCACATTTGCCCCTCGTCGGCAAAGGCCCTCCAATGCCAAAGTCAGTATCACGTACTCTCAAGAAACCTTAATTATCAGTGGGTAATAACTCGATCGCAACAACCCCTGCGTACCCATTACTTCTAGGTTTACCTCGTATTTATAGATGTTCGTATGCTTACTTGTTCTCCAAGTCTCCTTCTCTGCCTTGGGTTCCAATCTCATTAGGAATCCTTGCCCATATGGAATTCCCTTCCATATGGTAACTCAATTATAATCCCTTTATTCATGGGACACTTGCCTATCACGTAGGGTTTCCTTTCTAGAATCTTCTAGACCATTATACCGCCACACCACATCAATGGTCCAGATAGAGTTGGTCCAATGTACATCGGTGGTGCACAGTTACTACGGTGCACCTATGCCACGTGTTAGGCTAACTCATTGAACAATATCACCTGTTCGGCATCATGTCCTAGCACCCTAACATGGTGCCGCCTACCAGCGCACCTGTTAGGCATTATCACTGAATACCCTCGCATGGTGCCGCCTACCAGCACACCTGTTAGGCATTATCACCAAGCCCCTTCACATGGGGCGGCCTACCAATGCACCTGTTAGGCATTATCACCTAGCACCTTCACATGGGGCCGCCTACCAGCGCACTTGTTAGGTCATACCGTGCACCCTCATGTAGTGCTCCGATGTGGTCATATGTTATGCATGTGCTCAAGCTGTGTTTCCTCTGTTCGAGCAAAACCTCCCTACAATTGCTCCCCAGCTTTGCCCCTTACCATTGTTCGGTGGCAATGGGTAAAGCTTCATTCGGTAATCATGCCCCGCGCGATGCTTACTTTTAATTCATTACTTTCAGCCCTTCATGGAAAATAATCTATCTTTCGCTCCTCTCATGGCGTTATTTGGTTCCTCTACTCGGGATGCCCAAACAACAACTTCTGTATACGCACAACAGTGCTCCTTACTGGCTTTATGAGTTCGTTCAGGCTTTTAATGCCTTAGAAGCTTCTTACCGCTATATTACTTAAGTCCATTTATGCTTAGTAATGGGTCCCTTCGCCTAATCTGCTCATGCTTAGGAATTCTCGGGCAGTACACGTTGCCATCTGCTATGTTCATTTGTTTTTAGCAAATCCTTTGTAGTACTCTTGCTAAGTTTGTTCATACTTAACAACAACCCTAGGTCATTCCGTACTTTTTTAATCATTGCTTTGGCCTAAAGTTTTCTTGTACATAGTGAATTCCCAGCAATGTTCACTACTCTAGGGGTACTCGTACTCATCCCCAATTCTCGACCGAACATGGCCGTTTCGGGTATTACTCAATGGCAAGTCCTAAGTGCATCTGGACTTGATTAAGGTCTCATCCGTTGCCAAGGCATAGGTTCCCTTTGTACCTAGCCTATCTCGGGCTTAGCTCGTAGCCAAGGCTTAACTTTGCTCGAACTTTGTCGATGTTGGCATGCCTTACTGTCGTGCCTAGGTCTATGTCGTACCTAGCTTATCTTAGGCTTTGCTCACATCAGAGTAATGTTCACTGCTCGAGCCTCAAACTTCTTCGTGCTTGGGCCTTTGTTTGAAAATCTTCTCTTGTCATGATTCAAGCAATGTTCGTTGCTCGGGCCTAAAACCTCTTCACGTTCGGGTCTTAGTTTGTGCACGACGCACCCATATCCTAAGTTGTTTCGTACTTAGTTATATTCTGGCATTCTTCACTACCAAGACTAGGTTTATTTACACCTAGCCATTTTCAGAGCAATATTCACTGCTCGAACCCTAAGCCTTTCCGTACTGGGGTTTACTTTTGACATTCTTCATTGTCATAGTTCAGGTTTATTCGTACCTATTTTCAATTTAGCTCGTAGTCACCCAAGTTTTCGTGCTTGGTTACTTTTTCAATTCTAGGCACTTAACTCTGCCATTGTTTATGCTCGACACAGCCAAATACAACGAAGTTTTTTCGTACTCTTACTGTTTGAGCCTATCCATGTCGGCGAATCATCTAAGTTCATTCGTACTTAGGTAGTAGCCCAAGTGAATTCGTACTTGGCTTTTCTCAGCATTATTCGGTGCTGTCGGACTGAGTGTATTCGCACTTAGCCAAATCTCAACATATTTCGTTGCTTTTTGCGAGGCAAATATCCTTTAATTGCCTTTTGCTGGCCCTATTCGTGGCCAAGTTCTTTCACACTTAGCAGATACTTAGCAATCTTTATTTGCTTTAGCATAAATATTTTAGCCATTATCCAAGCTTATTCACACTTGGTATGCCTAAGTATATGCATACTTCGGTTTTGCTCGTACTTGTTCAGACTCGGTGAACTATCTAAGTTTGTCCGTACTTAGCTTCCTTATTATCCATTTCTTTTGGCCTAAGTGTCTTTCTACTTAGCCAACCATTGCTTTCGGACTAAGTGTATTCATACCCATCAATTCTTCAACAATATTCGTTGCTATAACCCAAGTTTTCTCGCACTTAGCAATATTCTGAGTTCAATCATACTCGATTGGATTTTGGCACTCTTCATGGTCTTAGCCGAAGTTTATTCGTATTCAGCCGGATTCTGAGTTTGATTGTACTCAACAAATATTTCTGATGAATGCTCTTTGCTCCCCAACATTGAGGTAAAGTGTCCTCAGCATGTTTTTGCCAGGACCGAACAAGTACAATATTCGTGCTCTTACTAAGTAATCCCATTACTTGACGTTATTTTGACTGATGGCCCTTCGTGGCTAGAGTATACCGTGCTCGTACGCCGATCGCAGCTACCCAAATTTTGTGTGAGCTTCTTAAGTTTGTCATACTTATCAATCTTATGTATCTCATACATAAGCTTAAGTTTATCATTCTTAGCTAATTCTGTGCCTCAGCGTTTCAAACTTGGCAACTCTCAAGCATAGTCGTCGTTCGCGCGTGACTCGATCTCGCGCTTGTTCATGCACATAAAACTAAGTGTTATTAATAAACTGTTCAATGCGCATTCGAGCATAAACTTAAGTGTTTCATACTTAGCAAGTTCCTAAGTTTCTCATACTTAATATTATTGTGCTTACATGCACACACCCTAGTTTTGTGTGTTTATTCATACCCATCAAAGCATTCATACTTAGTCAGGTTTGTGTGTTTCTTCGTGCACCTCAACCGTACTCAATCCTTACTAGATTTAGTTATAGACCTAGGCCCTTCGTGCCTGGCCAATTTTGTGCGTTCATTCATACACACTTTTTGTACTGTCTTTGCTCGCCCAAGCGTTTCGTACTTGGCAGACTTGTGTGTTTATTCGTACACAGTTAAGTATTTCATACTTTAACAAATTTGCGTGTTTGCTCGTACACGTCTAATTTTCTCATACTTATTCACACACCATTAAGTTTTCATTCGTACCGAAGTGTTTCAGACTTAGCAAATTTGTGCGTTTGTTCGTACGCACCTAAATGTTTCAGACTTAGCAAATTTTTACGTTTGTTCGTATGCACCTAAGTTTTTTCTGACTTAGCTATTATTTCGTATATAGTTTGGTATACCCAACCAATGTTCCTTTCTTTTTGGAACCATATTCATAGTTAACACAATCAAACTCAATTTTTATTATTAGGAAAGAGAATTTTATTCATAACTCAAATTCAAAGGAATGTTATTCATAACCCTTTGCAACTAACTTGTAGTTTAAAAACATAACAAATGAATTTTATTCGTAACTCCTCATAATCACGTAATGTTCATTGCTTAAGCCTAAGTGTCTTCATACTTTAGCCATACTCAAAGTTTGTTCGTACCCAATCAATCTTTGGCACTACTCATCGCCATGGCCAAAGTTTATTCGCACCGAGCCAAATTTTGAGTTTGATCGTACTCAATTGGATTTGGGCATTATTCATTGCCGATTGAGTTTGATCGTACTCAATCGGATTTGGGCTTTATTCATTGCCATGGCCTAAGTTTTTTCACACTTAGCCAAATTCGGAGTATGTTCGCACTCACTCGGATTTTGGCATTATACACTGCCATGGCCTAAGTTTATTCATACTTAGCCAAATTTGGAGTTTGATCGGACTCGATCGGATTTTGGCATTATTCATTGCCATGGCCTAAGTTTATTTATACTAAGCCAAATTCGGAGTATGTTCGCACTCACTCAGATTTTGGCATTATACACTGCCATGGCCTAAGTATATTCATACTTAGCCAAATTCGGAGTATGATCGTACTCGATTGGATTTAGGCATCATTCATTGCCATGGCCTAAGTGCGTAGGATTTAGGCATCATTCATTGTCATGGCCTAAGTTTATACGCACTTAGCTAGGTTTTGACATTCATCGCTGTCATGGCGCCCAAGTCTTTACACACTTGGTCGAGCTTATTAATCACATAGCTAATTAATCACAATAAGCAATATTTTCCACAGAATTCTATCCATAATTCCCTCATAGCAACTCATAGCTAATTAAGCAATATTTTCTACAGAATTCTGCTCATAATTCTCTTATAGCAACTCATAGCTAATTAATCACAATAACCAATATTTTATATTGATTTCTGTTCATAATTCTCTTATAGCAACTCATAGCTAATTAATCAAAATATAAATTGCAAAAAGTAATTCTACTACTTATCTGTGTATTCTGTGGCATTTGCACCGCGTTCCCATTCAAGTCTTTCAGGTGAAAAGCTTCAATCACAATTATCTCTGTAACCTTGTATGGTCTCTCCCAGTTTGGGCCAAGCTCCCCATTCGTGGGATCTCATGCAAAAACTTATGTGCCATCACGAGGTGCACACAGAGGGTGTACAACCTGTAAAGACTTTTGATGGAACTTCCCTTCAGGTGGCCTCAAGAACCTTCATGCCTTAGATTTAACCTTATGGGCCCCCTCTTTGTCCCCTGGGAGTGTTCCGTCCGTAGAAACTCCATAAGGGGTCCATCCATCTTGGTCCTAGGTTTACGTCTAGGACCATCTCGACAGCTCTTCCTATACTTGGTTCATCCAAGTACGCAATTGAAACTACCGAAGCCGATCACGCCAAAAAAATACACATGGGCATCCTACCCGGAGCTGGTCTTTTGCTCGTAGACCCTTTCATACTCGTCCAGCAGATCTTGGGCTACCACCTGCTCGCTTTTGGTAGTGTATTCCTAAATGATTGGTCAACCATCCATTGTTTATCATAACGTACCCTTAGCTTATTAGCCTTTAGTACTTTGGGCACCTCGTAGCCCGACCAACAAGGCTTTGTACATCGTAATTTTCACTCCTCTTGATCCTGCTCGGTGGATTCCTTCTTACATCGTAATCCCTCACTCATGGGCTTATTACGAGAGAATTGTCGTGCGGTAACTATACACTTTCCAGGTTTCTGTCCGTAAAGGTGCTTGGCCTTTTGGTTCATCGCTTATTCAAGCACTACCTGAATCCTCCACCTTTCGTAGGCATTTATACCAGTCTCTGATTTCTTGCTCACGTTTTTTCATATGCTAAGCAATTTCTTCAATACTACATTCTTTCTCTTTGAGACCTTTTGTAGTCTCGAGTACGTTGTGATCGCCTAACAAATTTAGACCGATCTTCATCATCATCTAACAGATTCAGATAGGCCTTCGTGAGCACCTAATGGCTTTAGGTCGATATTCATGGTTGCCTAACAGGTTCAGATAGACCTTCATGAGAGCCTAACAAATTTGCACTGTTCTGTGCGATTGCCTAACAAATTTAGACTACTATGTGCAGTTGTATAGCAATTTTGTATTGCTCTGCATGGTTGCCTAGCAGATTCAGACTGCTTCACCCAATCGCCTAACAGATTCAGACTGTGTTGCGCTGCTGCCGAGCAGATTCAGACTGCTCCGCGCTGCTGTCGAGCTGATTCAGACTGCTCCATAAGATTACCTAGCACATTTGGATTGCTCTGTGCGGTCGCCTAGCAGGTTCAGACTGCACTATGCTGCGCGACTGTGGAGCAAATTTTGACTGCTCCTTAGGATTGTCTAGCAGATTCAGACTGCTCTGCGCAATCCCCTAGCAGGTTCAAACTGCGTTGCGCTGCTACCGAGCAGATTCAGACTGCTCCTTAAGATCGCCTAGCAAGTTTGAACTGCTTTGCGTTGTTGCCTAACAGATTCGAATTGCTCCTTAAGATCGCCTAGCAGATTCGGACTGCTCTGCGCTGCTACCAAGCAGATTCAGACTGCTCCTTAAGATCACCTTGCAGATTTGGACTACTTTGTGTTGCTGCCTAGTAGATTCAAACTGCTCCTTAAAATTGCCTAGTAGATTTGGACTGCTCTATGTTGCTACCAAGCAGATTCAAACTGCTCTATGCGACTACCTAGCAGATTCAAACTGCTTTACGCGACTGCATAACAGATTGAGATTGCTCCATGCATATGCCTAGCAGATTTGGACTGCTCTTCAAGATCGCCTAGCACATTCAGACTGCTCTATGCAGCTTCTTAGCAGATTTAAACTACTCTGTGTTGCTGTCTGGCGAATTCGAACTGCTCTATGCGGCTGCCTAGCAGATTGAAACTGCTCTACGCGAACGTCTAGCAAATTCAGATTGCTCCGTGAGAACACCTGGCAGATTCAGACTGCTCTCCTCGAATGCATAGCAGATTATGATTGCTCTGTGTAGACACCTAGCAGATTCAGACTGCTCTTCACGGATGCCTAGCAAATTACGACTGCTTCGCATGGACACTTAGCAGATTCAAACTGCTTTGACTTCCATCTCGGCATCTTGATTAGCTCCCCCAATCCTAGGAGCATACAATAGTGAAGGACTTGCTCATAGCCCCACTCAGTGCTTTCTCCGGAGCACCAGGCATGGTTGTTGCCAAAGTACAAAAAACAAATCTTTTGTTTGTGCTGATCATGTGTTGGATAGTTTTTCATAAATTTAAGCTATGAAATTTTCCATTAGGGCTGTATGTGAATTTTGTTTCAAAATTGGGGTTCTTGAATTTGAAATTATTTTTTGTTAGATCATTTGTGTCCAAAAGCTCAAGTCGATAGGAAATGGTCCTGCAAATGGACATCAATCTACCCTAGACTCTTTGATTGGCAACTCTGTCCCTCATGAGGAGAGACAAACATACAGAACTGATTTAGATGTGCAAAGTGCAGACATATTAAAAATAGTTGTCCTTTGTAAGAGAGAGAAGGTAAACGACTAGGATTAAAGGTACTTGAACTGTCTATTGGAACGAAAGCTATAGCATGTTAAGTTACCAACTTTCCCAAACCTAGCATGTTAAGAAAACAAGTGTTACGTCGGCCCTTTATCTTTTCACAGTTATATTTATTTCTCCTTTTCCCCAATTGGTGAATATTCTCTTTTGCAAGGGAAATTTGTTGTACTATTGCGGCCCTGTGGAACGGTAATGAGTTGACTTAATTGTTTCACATGTTGTTACCTTTCTGAAGCAATGGATGATGATGAATTGTTAGTTTTTGGAAGAAATGTAAATATTGGAACCACATCATGATTTTCTGAAATGAATAAATAGTTGTGCCGCTTTATTTTGGTTCTCTTCTCTGTAGTCCATACGACATGTTTTAATAGTAAGACTCAAACTCTGGTATCACACTCACTAAAGAAGTACATTTTGCCGGCCTCATGTTTATATGGTGTGATTCCTTTTAGTCAAGAAGTGTCCTATTCTTTTGGTTAATTCCCTTAAAAGTTGCAATCCTGTTGGTTAATTCTAATAAAACTTGTGGATTAGTGGAATTTCTCATTCCAAAATTGGACTCATCAGACAAATAGATAGACTCTTATGATTTCTTGCAAGTCCATTTTTTGCCAT
>JAOTQK010067408.1:0-11115 GCA_025642025.1 Rhododendron ferrugineum | reverse complement strand
AATTCACAACCTCCTCGAATGGATGAATTTTCAAACTTGCCATCTATGCAACTGCCACAACTCAAAGTGGTGTCAAATTGTCAATCAACACAAACAAGCATAAGTCCAAAAGCGCAATCCAAATCCACAACAAAAACTCACAATCAAATGGCAACACCGTGTTTTTACACTCTACCTAACCAGATAGTTAAAGCATTAAACATACAATTAATAGTCTCCTTTTATCTTGGGGTTTGTCTTTTTTCTTTTTTCTTTTCTAAGCTAACATTATGAGGGATGTTAGTAAGACGTTTGTAATTGTGTTCACACAAGTCACAAGTATAGAGGGTAGTTAATTATATTCACTCTTAACCCAACAGCTAGTCATCCAACTTTGACATGTAATGGTCTAATGCATATCTAATGGATCCCCACATTTGATTTCCTTTCATCAGTGATCAATATCTCGGGTGGATTACATGTTTCTTTACAAAACATTGCTACCCCGCATTAAAAATAATTTTTACCAACCTCCCTGCTTTGGAGAAAGACTAATAAAAACATCTCACCATGTCAAGTTCAGAATCGTCTACCGCCACCCATACCAGCAAATGAGAATTAGCAGAAACAAGGTCTGATAAACATAAGTATGCATATCAATGGACAGTAAGTAGGACTGTAGGACGGTAGATTTTAATTAATAGAGAAATTATACTTCCTAAAACCTATAGCAATTGAAGAGAGCAACTTATTCCTCTTTCCCAGCACAAAAATGTCCACATCTCAAAGTTTCATTCTCAATCATAATCGTCACTCTTCTCTTAAAGAAAGAAAAGCACCCAAGAAGAGCAGTCGTCACTCTTCGACGGATGGTACCAATTATTTTGAGCCTAATAAAGTAAGTTTCACAAAATGTGCTTTGTTGGAGTACATCTGATAAGACGTCACGTTAGATAATGATTCACACAATGTGCTTTGTTGGAGTACATCTGATAAGCGTCACATTAGATAATGATTCACACAATGTGCTTTGTTGGAGTACATCTGATAAGACGTCACATTAGATAATGATTTAAGAGAAAACAGGTGGAGAATATGACTCATTAAGCAGCGAGTGAGATGATCACAAACCTCTGCCATCTGCAAAGTCCAATAGGTTATGAATTCAGCAGCAAAAGATGTGAACTTTATGAAAATTGAGAAACTGAGCAAGATGACCTGTGGCAATTAATCCTAAATTAGCAATTTTAGTCATGTGCGACCCAAAGTAGAAACATAAACTGTGGTTACAGTAGAAAAGTATCAGGATATGACTTGAAAAATTGAAAGCAAATATGTAGAACAGACCCTGCCCTAGCATGTCTTCCTTCATGAACGTCTCTATTTGAGCTAATCTTAAATCAAAGATCAATTAGACACGATTTCAGGATATGGGAAACTGAACTAATCCCAAATCAAATATCATAGGGATATGCATTTAACTCCTAGATTATTGCATTCTAAGAGGTCACGTCTTATTATGGAGAAAAAATAGGAGTACTTCTTTGTGTGATTATGAAAAAAATTAAATACGACTATATAAGTTTCATCACTCCATGAGCCATCGTTCTCATACACTTCAAGTACAGAAGAGGAAAAAAAGGCAAAAAAGGTCTTGGCAACGTTGATCACCAGGAATATCCTTAATATGTACACAGATTCCAATCCTAACCATTCAGTACTCATATTAGTTCCCTAGCACAACAGTCTTTCCATATAGCTACCAAATATATAGCCTTCTGTTTATTTCTAATGGGGAGCTCACCATTATTCTTACCGTTAATGCTTACCGGTAATCATCTCACTCGCTTATGGATGATGATCTGCATCGGGCATTGCCGTTAGGAGAAGAATAATGGATGATTAACTATATGGTAGCTATAGCTAAACGAGTAGATCTGTGTAATGGACCTCCCCATTATCTTTATGGGCATATAGTACCATTTCATGATTAGGAATAAAATAACAAACTTAATTGCTGCATCCGGAACAGCTAAATATTAGGTAGCTATAGCCAAATTGGATTGAGCAAGCATCACTGCTTAACTATATTCTTCTCCCCATTAGCCAATGACTCTTTAAACAGCAGATGAGAATAAAACATGAAACCTCTGACTACTTACTAATCATGTATATGATCACAGTCCATAAGGTTAATAAATCAACAATACAACAAACCTATACTTCGATTGTTCAGAAATTTAGGAATTTTAGTTCGATGATGAACAATATCCAATTACATCAAGTTTCCCTTCAGTAAAACCATCTACATGTTTTATGACCTAAATACCATGGATTTGCTGTTCATAATTCATGGGTTCCATTTGCCAACGAAGCACTCCAAAACCAACTTGACTGGCCTATTGAGTATTAACACACAAAGTTAAACATTCTTGTCCCAATAAAATAGGAGTTTTTTTTTTTAATCATCAATAAAATAGAAGCGTGGGAAGGATATTTTGAAGCTTCTTCAAGAGATCAAAACTATTATTTAAAAAATAAAATAAAAAAGGTTATCTGAGTATATTTGGAAGCAAGCACACGGTAAGGGGACCAAACTCCCTTTGTAGGAGTTTTCAATTATCGTAGTGAGCCTTCATAATTTAGCTGCATAAACTTTCTAAAGTGGTTAGCATTTGAATAGCACGACAACAATCCATGTAGTTATAAATAAAATACCCAATATATAGTTTAGAAAATAAAAAAGGAGAGGGCAAAAACACAGAAATCTCACACAAACGTAACAAGTACAACCCAAGAAGAAAATTAGCTCACAAACAAATTAAAAACAGATTATCCACAGGCAAACCTATATTAACTTCAAAGTATATGTACCCAAACTGAAAGTCAAAAAGAATGTTACTAAACTCTCTTCCTTATGCTTTTCTCATATCCTTTGTTACTAACACATTGCACGTAATTTTCCACCCTTTTCAAACACGGTAAATTCAGTTTTTCTAGATTTTTCTTACTTCAATTTCTAGAAACAAAATTCTCTTCCTTCAACTATAAGAAGTTCTAAACAGTCATTCAGCAAACAAATCATTCAATAACGGAAAAACTTGGGGGAGAACAGGAGGGGATACCCCTAAACGATACAAAATCAGTACGTAGGGAAGAAATTACCTGAAATTACCTCTGCAGAAGCCATAATCAAAACTACAGCCAATCTGTTTCTGCTTTCCTCCAGTACCTGATGAAAACATAAACAACTCATAAACGATTATCCTAGCATAAATAAATGGAGGACACAAAGAAATACTGTAGTAATTGGATTACTAAAAGAAAAGACTGCTAAAAGTTTAGAAGATAAACCACATGCATCTTGATAGCTATCAAGAATCTCTTTGTTCCACAACACCTCCCTAACAATTTGACTCTCTTTTTCAATCCCATCAGTCGATGCCTCAGCTTCTCCAAAACTTTAACTACCCACTTGATTCATCACGCTCATCTCAACCACCCGATTATCTCTACAACAATTCACCTTGCTTCCTTCACTCCCACCACCACCACCACCACCACCACCACCCTCCACAAATTCATCTCTCCAATTACACAATCTTATATAATTCTCCTTGTGGCTTCTACTTAGAGGCGATGTTAACCTAAAGAAATTGATGGAAAATGAAAATGGCTTCAGAATCTTTTATATCTACGACTATACTATCATTATGGTAATATAGTATATAAGGGGCTATGGTGTAATATTTCAATACATATCCATTTCCAGTCTTGGATCAGTTCGAAGAAAAGGCAAAAGCCCTAAACATTCGATCGACTTGAAAAGCCCTTACCAGTCGAGAAGCTCTCTGGTCTCTCGTCGCCGGTCGCCGTCGACTCTGGTTCTCTTCTCTCTCTCTCTCTCTCTCTCTCTCTCTCTCACACACACACACACAATATTCTCCCTCTCTATCTTCCATTCTTTCTCTGTGAATCTCCGGTACCACAACAAGTAGAAATACAAACCATACCCTCCAGCCTGTGGTTGCATTTAAAGATGTGGTTGTATGTAGTTGCATTAATGTAAAACACCAAAGTGCAAGCACAAAAGTCTCCGTCGGCCACAACCGTCCCTTAAATGCTCACATTATTCACTATCCCACCATCACCATCCCCATCCCCTGATAGCAACGTATTGCTGAAAAACCCAGAATATCCCCATGCTAGAATCCAAAAAAAAAACGAACATGTAAACAAGAAAAAGGACACAGAGAGAAAAAACATAAAAGTCTGGGAAGGTAGTTTAGGCATCACAGGAAAACGTGTGAATAGTCTGGTTTTGCCCCTCAACAATGTCGACGTGTATCAAATTAAGGGATTTGATTGGAAAAAATTGGGGAAAGTTGTCCTTTGGATTTCTTCTTCTAAGGATTTCTTTTTGTAGTTATGTATATACGGAATATAAGGTACATGGGAGACCAACAGACAGCTTCATTACTTCATCTTAATATATTGGCTTTTAGTGATCAATGATCAAAACTTGTTTCAGCTTACAGCCATTGTTAGTCTCTCTCTCTCTCTCTCTCTCTCTCTCTCTCTCTCTCTCTCTCTCTCTCACACACACACACACACACACACACACATGAATCTCAATATAACATCAGAAAAATGAAGGGCAAAAAAAATGAACAAGTTTTTATACCTCCTTGGTAAGAAGTTTGATATTGGTGAGAGAAAAGGAGACTACTAAATTACTAAAGGTCTATAGTACATTCCGAGAGATTTAAAAGTTATATCCTTCAACTATGATTGTGATTGTTCAAATCAGAATCAATTCTTGCTCTCGAAGTACAACAGCTCAAAGCCACCATCCTGCAATTACATATGGAACTCGTACTCCTGCTATAGTGTTTGTACACTGCCTACAGTACAGGGATATGGTGATACATATGTTATGATGTGACCATATCTAGAGATGCAAAGGCAATGTCAATTACAAACAGAGATGCGCAAATTCAAACACATGTGAATATTCGAATTTCAAAGACTAGCCAATGAAAGACCCCAGTTCCAGAGTGTATCATCTTCTTTGCCCACATTGTCCAGTGTTCCAATTTCAAAAGTAAAAGAGGACATGTAAAATTTTGGAGGCACTGTTGTATGCTGAAGGCGATTTACCAAATATTGCCAAAAGTATTGGGGCTCAAAGCTGTAATTTGGTCACTTCCATTACCCTATAAGGTCTCCAACATATTCCACTTAACCCCATAAGGGGTCCCCAATCTTGCCAATGTCGCCATCACTATTGGCCCAAACCTATAAATGAGCTCCACAAAAGTGTCTTTGCTTCTACATTTTTCCCACAACGAAGGAAGCCAAAGGCCAAAAAACTAGGAACTCCTCATGCGGGATAGCACCGGCCTCCTGAATCAAAATAGATCAACTGTTTGACTTCTGTCGAAGAATCACGATAGTTTCCCACGGCAATATGATGAATAAGTTCCAAACCAAACACCCAATGCATGATTTGACCTCGTGATAGTTTTGCTAGATGGTACATTACCAATTACCATGGACCACCAAGGCATATTCCATGAAGCCTACTGATGAGAAGAAATCAGTTCAGTCACAAGACTGCTTGCACTGCCATGATCCTCGCCAAAAGCTTCCCTAACCAGCACTTCCCAAGAATGCAGATCAAATCTCATTTTCTTCTTCTCCATAGCTTCCAAAACAAAGCAAACATCATCCACCTTGCCACACTTGGCTAATCCCCTAATCAAACAGCAAAACGTTTCGAGACGTGGGCAATGCTCACTTGCTAACATTGCATTCAAAAGCTTCAAACCTCCTTCAAAGTCCTCAACTCGACAAAACCCATCAACCATCATCCTATATGTGGCTGCATTTGGCTCACAACCTTGAACCTGCATTTCCACAAGGATTTTGTACGCCTCAACAACTCTCCCATCCTTGCACAGATAATTGATCAGTATATTGTAAGTCACAACATCAGGCTTAAACCGTTTTTTCTTCATCTGATGAAGCAATGCCTTGGCTTCCTCAATCAACCCTCTCTTTGCAAGGTCATTCATCAAAACACCATAATTCACCATCTGTGGTTTACACCCTCGATACTCCATATCAAACATCATCTTCTTCGCTTCGTTGTACTTATCCAAAGAGCACAAACCTCCCATCAACAACGAGTACGTGACCGCATTAGGTTTTTTCCCTTTCTTGACCATGTCATCGAGCATACCCTTAGCCCTATCCAAGTCACCTTTCTTGCACAAATACCCAACCAGACAATTATAAGTTACCACCGAGGGTTCAACTCCTCTCTCGAGTATTCCATTGAACACCTGGCGAGCTTGTTCCCACTCACCCCTCTCGAGCCACCCCTTGATCATAACAGTAAACGAAACGGGATTCGGCTTAAAACCCATTTTCGACGCGCACTTAAACATCTCATTCGCCTTTTCTAACCTCCCATTGTCAACCAAAACATTGAGGAGGGTATTGAAAGACTGCAACGTACGGACACAGTTAAAACTAGTCATTTGTTGAAACAGATCAATGGCTTCCTCTGGCAACTGGGATTTTCCATAATGACGAATTAAGCCAATAAAAAGGGCTTCTTCGCATCGAATGTTGTGGTGTTTAATGCTATGGAGAAGGGTTTTGACGGGTTCGAAGTTTCGACAACGGGCGAGCTTGTAAATGAGGGAGGAGTAAGATGGGTAGTCATGTTTGAAACCCATTTGGGTGTAGTTGTTGAAGAGAGAGAGGGCTTCATCTGGGTTATGGATTTCTTTGAGGTCTGTTATGAAAGGGATTCGTTGGGGGAGGGGTTTTTTGGAGGGTTTGTGAGGGGGTTTGGGTCTGGTGGGGTGAGGAGTGTGGTAAGAGAGAGAAGGAATGTGGTTGGTGAATGGATTGGAATGGTGAAATAGGAGGGTTGATAGTGTCTCATTGAGTGATCTAGATCGCCGTGATGTGATCATCGAATGAAGTGTTCATTCAACGGCGGCGAGAGAGTTGTTGCCACATCAAGTTTAGGAATCTCTACAGCTCCTACAAACATTATTTCAGCTTCTCATCATGAACTACAGCAAATCAAAATGATAACCTCAGTATTGAACCCCTATTATATGGAAAATCACAACATGAAGAGAATACAAAAATCAACAATGGATCTCATTTCCTTCTTGAATATTGCCCATCGATTTTACAAGACATCAATTTTAGAAAGCCCTCGTTCGAAAAGAAAAAAACAATTCTCTGAAAACTATACTCTGAGATTTGGGGGTTTTCGGGAAAATGTCCGCAAACTGATTTTAACCAATATTTGAAAAACTAGCAGCAATTTTGGAAAGAAATTAGGGCAAAATGAGTGATTACCTGACTTCAATCAAAGTTTCTGGTTCGAGATTTTTTGCCTTGAGTTTCTTCTAGCATGGTTCGAAGTATGAGAGAGAGAGAGGAGTCGGGAAGAAAGGAAGAGGGTGGCTTAAGTGGAGGGGTGGCGTCGGTGGTGGTGTGGAACTGGGTTGAGAGAGAGAGAGATGGTTTCATGAGATTCAATCCATGGGATAATTTTTTCTCTGGTTAGGGAATGGAGAAAACGGTGACTGTTAACTTCCGTTTGGAGCAAATAAAGAAACTACGTCGTGTAATTGAGAGGCTCCAAACTTTGGGCTACGATTTAATCTGGCCATCCATGAGAAGAACAAAAGTTCGACGGGATTATAGACTTATAGTGCATTTTTCTACGTGCATATTTTGAAATTTTAGAAGGTACTGTATAAAAATAGAGCTGCAATTATTCAGGTTTGTTCATTAAGTTTTTAACCAAACTCGAGCCGAACTTGAACTCTATAAAAATCAAACAAGCTTTTACTGAGTCAAGCTTCGAAAAATTCACAAACAGCTCAATTCATTTACAACTTTACTTAAAATATCTTACCACGAATATTAGAAGTTGGGTTTGAGATTCTTTTTGGACTATACTTTTTTTTAATGTTTTGAAATCTAAAATTGCAACGTAATTATTACTACTTCATAACTCGACATAAACCAAATTTTAAATTACTTCTACTAGATTCCATAACTCGACATACGCCTAGCGATTTTTAGAAAAGTGCATTTTTTATACTACCATATTTGCACACATCCAAGCAGGTAGAAAAATTGTGTGATTACGGAAAGAGTACATTATCAGGCATCAGCAACATCAAAATAACAAGACAACTTTCCAAATTTCAGTTAACAAGCTGTGCTTTTCAGTTGATCTCTCCAAATGGAGTAACAGGGAAGAATAATCAAGTAATCAGAGAGAGAGAGAGAGAGAATAAAAATTCACATAATCAGAGAGCAACACAACAATCTTGTACTACCATCAACAGGGAAAAGAACTCATCAAATTGCAATCCAAGGCTGTCAATCAATGGAGTAGCTACTAGCAACAGCGATAACTAGATAACCAACAAAACTACTGTAATTACAAGATACTCCTATATCCAAATCAAACTCCTAGCAATAACTAGATAACCAACCACCCCCTAGAAACCCTAATAACAAACCCAGAACCAAAATACCCAAAATACCCCACTCCCTTCTTCCTTTTTTCTTGACAGCAAGACTTATTATTTCCAGCAACAAAAACCCTAACCCCCGAACCCATACAGAGTCCTTCCCTGCCTCTTCAGGGCGTACACCACATCCATGGCAGTCACCGTCTTCCTCCTCGCGTGCTCCGTGTACGTCACCGCGTCACGGATCACGTTCTCCAAGAAGATCTTGAGCACCCCGCGAGTCTCCTCGTAGATGAGACCGCTGATGCGCTTCACTCCTCCCCTGCGAGCCAGCCTCCTGATGGCCGGCTTCGTGATCCCCTGGATGTTGTCTCGGAGGACCTTGCGGTGCCGTTTCGCGCCTCCCTTTCCCAGCCCCTTGCCCCCCTTTCCGCGTCCCGACATTTCCGATTGTCTCAAAAGGCTTTTTACTCGGATACTGCGATAAAATAGCAGACTATACGTACATTAGCACAAAATCAAGACATCAATAAACTGAAACATTAATAAATTAGGAAGAACACAGTGGATTAAGAAACTAATTACTCCCAATTTACTTTGCTACCATTGCAAACCCTATCTAATTAACCAAATCGAATTTACCCAAGCTACCGACGATTGGTTAAGCAGATTAAACTGAAATCAAATACGAGAGAGAGAGAGAGAGAGGAGTACCTTGGATTTGAAGGTACGATTGAATTGGGCGTGTATTGGTTGAGGGGGGTAGGGTCTGTATATATATTGGGCGAGGATTCATTGGAGTGGTGAGGCTTCGATCCGTTTCCCAGTTGCGGGAGTAATCTTTGCCGTCGATGAGTTTATACAGACGGTCGAGATGAGAATGATTGGGAAGGAACGGATCGATGACGTGGCAATTTCGTATTGAACGAAGTCTGAATTTCCGAAAGTGTGCGCGGGAGAGGGTTCTTTTTGTGGCGGGTGAATTTTGTGTTTTTGGGGAATGTTGGGCTCATGGGGGTTACATTGACCAAACCCGACCTGGCCCGTCAAGTGGCCTAATTTAGGGCCCATTGGGTTTTGTTGTCTAATTAGTTACGGCTCGTTCGGTGGGGAGTAAAGTTTTTGGTGGATAATAAAGAATGACGGTAAAATTAGGGTACCTTATACTTGGTTTGAGGCCCTGTTTCGCTAAGGAAAATAAATAGTACTCATTTTTCAAATTAAAGATGATGTATTATGAGAGAATGACCTGCCTCATAAAGCGAAAAATAAGTACTTAAAAAATAATTTTAGTGGAACGGGGTGGTATTTGATATTGGTAGAAAAAAGTAGATAGTGTAAAAATTACTTGGTTGCTCTCGTTAATACATTGCATTGAAAAATACAAAAAAGGATTGGGGGTAATTTGGTCTTTTTTCACCCATATTAGCTTATCCTATGGCGGGGGTGGTGTTAACTAAGACCTCTTAGACGGGATAAGCTCTCCCCCCTACGTTTTCCCCCTACTAATTCTGTTCCGCTAAGAGAAATAAGTACTTATTTTTTAAATTAAAATTAATGTATTATGAGAGAATGACCTATCTCATAAATATCTCATAAAACAATAAATAAATATTTAAAAAATAAAAAACTTAGCGAAATGAGTCTAAACACTGGATTTATTCTCACATTCATTTCCTTCTCTTACTACCTAACTTCTTCACTTCCTTTTCCCAATAATAAACAAGCCCTTAAAGGCATCTCTAATGGGTGTGGCAAGATTAATTTTAATATCTAACTTAAGTGACTATACTCTAATTGATCTTTATAGTGGCTTACCTAAATGCGTGATTAACTTCATCAACACTAATTGTTAAGTTATTTGTAAGACTGTAGGAGTATCTAACAAAAGTTGTTGGCCCCCAACATACCATCAATGGTTCCGTTGGAACTTTTGAACTATTGATTTGAAGTTCTTATAATCGCAGGAAAACGTCTTGTTTTTTTAAACAAAACAGTCACCTCAATGCTTGAAGGAAACCCAATAACCATTAACCTTTTGAACTATTTGATGTTCCGATCATTTTTTTTCTGGGACCTTAAACGGGTCCAAAATGGATTTGTGCGTACTGGTACAGATTTTACCAATTATTTGATAGCTATACCAATAGCACCGCATTAGGGGTGTAAACGAGCCGAGCCGAGCTTCGGCAAGCTCGAGCTCGGCTCGTTTACTAAACGAGCAAAAAAGTTGAGCTCGAACCCTTAACGAGCCGAGCTTAGTCATTTACTAAACGAGCCTCTTCAATCGAGTCGAGTCTCCCTTAACGAGCTGAGCTTTTGTTGAACAAGCCGAGCTCCACTCGGGTCGTTTAGTAAACGAGCCGAAAACTTGAGCTTGGCTCTTTTACTAAACGAGCCGAGCCGAGCCGAGTCGAGTCGAGCCTTAACGAGCCGAACCAAGCCGAGCTCGGGAGCTGCTCGGTTCGTTTACGGCACTTGCCACCGCTATACCAAAAATTGCTCCAGAGAAATTACTCATTGCGGTCCAAATTGTAATTCTGACTAAATTTAGCGCGAAATTTGTTATATTCCAAACTTTTGGGGTGTTCCATGGACTTCATACAAAATGACCCTC
>JAOTQK010067384.1:0-11118 GCA_025642025.1 Rhododendron ferrugineum | reverse complement strand
CATTCAAGGTTATAGCATCGGGTAAATGGTCATGTTTCATGGATAGGATAAATCAAATCCTCCTTTTCAACTGTATCAGTGTCCTTTTCTTTTTCTTTCTTTTTCCTCTTTTTTTTTTTTTTAATGTTGTTGTGTTTCCCTTTTTTTTTCAAGGGACACCACCAATTCAAGCACAAAATTTCACAATCTACCCAAAAATTTCACCTTTATGTTTTTGCCTTTCTCCAAACACAATATAGAAGGTGGAGCTAACCAAGAAAAGGCTAAGTACAAAAGGCTCAAACTGGCTTGCAATGGATAAATGTGGCAACAAAGGAACGAACCGGCCCAAGTATCAAGAAAATGTCTAAAATCCTCTCCCAGTGGTGTAACATCCATGTGGCAAACCAAAACCTAGAGATATTATCATGCGTTCAAGACGTTCCAACACTTAGCAATCAAGAATAATGAGACCATCTATAAATATATTCTTTTCATTGACAAACTAAGAAGTTACATGACACCACTCCAATAAAAGATAAGGCTCAAAAGCTCACTAGAGCATAAGTCTCAACTAATCTAGCCATCGAGAACGTTCAAATGACACCCACAAGCAAACTAAGTCCAAATAGACGTGAACTGCAGAGATGCAAGTGCCATAGCTACATGCATTAACAAGATAGCATAAAGAACTAACAGTCCACGAAATACCCAAACAATGCCAACATGCCTCAACTCAAGCAACCAATAAATACCTTGCAAATTTTAAGTTCCATGCAAGAAAAATCCCACTATTGTTAGAATTTTTTAATTTTCAAGTTCTCTTTTTTTTTTTCTAACAATGAAAAAGAACAAAGTGATCCCTCCCCTCAACTTGAACTATTCAATGTCCGCATTGAAAGCATAAAAATAAAAAGATAAGACAGAAACGTAAAAGAGTGGAAAGGTATCACCTCGAAAAGGAGGAACATAGCAGACTAATATGGCAAGAGGGAGACCCCCCAACTGGGATCGAACAACCTACAAAATGTTAGCCTCCAAAATAACAAAATATATATAAGGAAAACAACTAAAGAACATAAAGAAAGGCAAGAAGTAAAAATAAAATAAAAAAATAAAAATCCATCCACTTTCTTCACGCGAAAGACACGGTTACTACTTTTCTCCCTGGCCAAAGACTGTGATTCCCTATTTGTTGGAAGAACAGTATGCATAGGATTCAACGATATCTTGAGAAGTGGTGCCATCGTCTAATAGGCTGTCACTCCCTCTGGGGCTGCCAGATCCCTTACCCACCACTCCGTTTGTGAAGCAATCTCCACAGAGTTGGACATTAAAGTCAGATGGTTCAAGCAAAATTCTCGCTGCTAATTATGCGTCTGCCGCCAGACCCAACCTCCTAAGTACTACATACATAGCTTTGACCAGGTGGCTATACCAGACCGTTGAAAACCATTCGAGCATGGCAAACACTGGAGATATCACAAACTCCATAGATTTTAAGTCTCCTAGACTTCCAATGAAAGCATTAATCTATATAAATTGGATCTGTTGTTTGAGATATGAGAAAGTGTATAGGGTGTTAATTAACCCTAACACATACAACCTTTAATTATTTATATTATGAGATACTCGTTACAATAACTCAATTAGCCAATGTGGGACTAACATAAACCTGACAATATTCTAACACTCCCCCTCAAGCTGTAGAGTAAATATCACAAAGTCCCAGCTTGTTACATAAGAATTCTAAACGAGGTTTAAACAGTGATTTGGTAAAAATATCTGCGATCTGAGCTCCTGTGGACACAAAGGGTGTAACCAACACACCATTGTCAACCTTCTCTCGAACAATGTGACAATCTACCTCAATATGCTTGGATCTCTCATGGAACACCGGGTTCGAGGAAATATGTATCGCTGCCTGATTGTCACAATACATAGGAACGGGTAACTGCATCTGAAATCCCAGCTCCTCAAGAAAGGATCTCAGCCAAACAATCTCACATGTGGTATGAGCCATAGCACGGTACTCTGCCTTTGCACTAGACCTTGCAACAACAGTTTGCTTCTTACTCTTCCAAGTAACTAGGTTGCCACCAACAAACGTACAGTAACCAGTTGTTGAACGTCTGGCAGAAGGTGACCCTGCCCAATCTGCATCCGTAAATGCCTCAACACGAAAATGACCATTAGAACGGTAAAACAAACCACGTCCAGGATGAACCTTAAGGTACTTAACAATGCGAATACAAGCTTCCCAATGTGGAAGACGAGGAGCAGACATAAATTGACTCACCATACTAACAGCAAATGAGATATCAGGATGTGTATTGGTAAGGTAATTCAATTTACCAACCAATCGACGATACCGATCTGGATGAGGAAATACCTCCCCCTGAACAATGTAGAGTTTCACATTAGGATCCATTGGAGTCTCCACAGGTCTAGCTCCCAATAAACCTGTCTCCTCTAGAATATCCAACACATATTTCCTCTGGGACAGACTGATCCCATCCTTGGATCTCGCTACCTCAATGCCCAAGAAATATCGCAACTTACCCAAGACTTTTGTGTGGAACTGACTATGTAAGAACTGTTTCAACTCATCAATTCCTTTTTGATCATCTCCAGTAATAATAATGTCATCTACATAGACAATGAGCAATACTTTCCCTCGAGCCGACGTAAGGGAGAATACGGAGTGGTCTGACTGACTTGGACACATGCCAAATCTCATAACTGCATCACTAAACTTGCTAAATCATGCTCTAGGAGATTGTTTAAGTCCATAGAGTGCTTTGCGAAGACGACATACCTTATGACGCTCCCCCTGAGCAATGAACCCAGGTGGTTGCTCCATGTAGACTTCCTCCTGGAGATCGCCATAGAGAAAGGCATTTTTTACGTCGAGCTGGAACAATGGCCAACCAAGATTGGCAGCAAGAGAACTAAGAATTCGCACAGAACCAAGCTTGGCAACGGGAGAGAATGTTTCTGAATAATCAACACCATAAGTCTGGGTGTACCCTTTGGCAACCAGACGAGCTTTGTGGCGCTCAACAGTGCCATCCGGAAGGTACTTGACAGTATAAACCCAACGACAGCCGACAGTAGTGTGACCAGCAGGAAGAGTAACCAACTCCCATGTGCCATTATTATGAAGAACAGACATTTCATCCTCCATAGCTTTCCGCCACTCAGACCGGGATAAAGCCCCCTGAACAGTGTTACGAACAAAAACAGACGAAACAGTAGAAGTGAAAGCACGGAGAGATGGAGAGAGATGATCATATGAGATAACCCGAGAAAGAGGATGAGAAGTGCAATAACAATTAGAAAAAACATATTTTACCGGCGGGTGGCAATTCTCAAGAGTCGGATAGCGAGGAGCAGGCAGATCTGGCGACGGGTGGGAAGACAGAGGTGCTGGCGAAGATGGTTCGGCAGGCTGGGAGGGCTCTGAAGATGGAGACTGGGTTGGTGCTGGAGGCTGGGGTGGTATCGGTGCGTGGGAACGGCGAACATAAACCTGCAAAGGGTTTGGTGGAACAGTGCCAGTTGGAACAGCCATAGGTAACACAGACTCTAGGGTAAGGAAATCATTGGTAGTAACAGGATCCGAATAATATGGCAGGGACTCATTGAACGTGACATCAGCACAAACAAAGTGACGACGTAAAGTAGGGGAGTAACATCGATACCCTTTCTGGGTGTGTGAGTATCCCAGAAAAATACACAGAAAAGACCGAGGATCAAGTTTACTCCTATCAGGGTCAAGAGCACGGACATAACAGGTGCACCAAAAAACTCAAGGGGGTAATGAATGGAGAGGCCGATCGGAAAATAAGACCGTATGGGGAACTTGACCACCTAGAACCGTAGAGGGCATACGATTGACTAAGTAACAGGCAGTGAGGACGACATCACTCCAATATGACTTAGGAACCTGCATTTGAAATAGTAAGGCACGCATAACTTCAGACAAGTGCCGAATCTTTCGCTTAGCAACTCCATTTTGTTGTGGAGTCCGAGAACACGATGATTGGTGAATAATGCCATGATCAGCAAAAAATTGAGACAGTGTACTATGAAAATATTCACGGGCATTATCTGAATGAAATATTTTAATGCAAGTATCAAACTGATTCTTAATCTCCATGTAAAAAGATTTAAAAATAGATTTCAATTCAAATCGCTCTTTCATTAAATAAAGATATGTGATACGAGAAAAATCATCCACAAAGATAACATAATACTGAAAACCAGAGATACTGGGCACATGAATAGGCCCCCAAATATCTGAATGAACTAACTGAAAAGGACGCAACGCACGACGCTCAACCCTAGGATAACAACTGACTCGACGGTGTTTACTAAACTCACAGACTTCACAAACCAACTTATTAATGGAACGACATGAGGGCACAAGATGCTTCAAACTCTGAAGAGATGGATGACCAAGACGACAGTGCTGTTGATATGGAGATGTTGATGTCTGAAGGGCAACGGGTTGAGGGATTGTCAAGTAATATAGACCACCGCGCTCAATGCCCCCACCAATCTTCCTCCCCGTCGTGAGATCCTGAAAAACACAGCCATGAGGAAGAAATGTAATAGAACAATTTAAAGATTTTGTAAGACGGCTCACAGACATAAGATTAAACGGGAAACGTGGAACATGTAATACAGATGTCAATGTGAGAGAGGATGAGACAGGAACGGAACCCAAACCAGTAACAGCAGTGGTAGATCCATCAGCTAAGGTAACATGAGATGATCTACCAACTGGCTGTCGATCACAAAGGAAAGCAGGCGTACCAGTCATATGATCTGTAGCTCCTGAGTCAATAACCCAATGAGAGAAAGAAGAAGAGGCAACACAAGCAATAGATGGTCCGGTCTGAGCGAGCGTAGCAGTGGAAGATCCAGTTGCAGTCTGAAATGACAATAGGCGCTGGTACTCATCAGCTGAAACAACCACATTATCAAGAGAAGATTGAGCAATCTGTCCAATATCCTCAGAGACAGTGGCCTGATGAGCTTGAGGGAAGCCATACAACTCATAACATGTGTTCACCCAATGATTGGTTCCCCCACAATAAGTACACAAACGAGCACCACGGCCACTACCGCGGCCTCCCCCTGCCATGCGACCACCACGACTAAATGTACGATCACCAATAACAAAGTCAGTACGGCCACCAGAACCACGGCCATTCATCCCAAAAACGTGCCCACAACCTCGAAACCCAGAATCACGGCCGCGACCACGGCCACGGCTACGGCTGACTGAGAACACAGAGCTATCAGAAAAAGCGAAAGTTAAAGCAGAACGGTCAGGAGCTGGTGTACCAGAAATAGACGATGACTGACGGAGACGACTAAATACCTCGCTGAGAGGAGGTAAGTCACGGTCCCCCAAAATCTGGTTACCTACAGGTTTGAAAGTGGATGATGCACCAGATAAGAAACGAGTAACCCTCATGCGCTCACGCTGGCGCCGCATAACCTGAATATCAGCAGAAAGTGGCTCACAGATATCCAACTCATTACAAATACGCATGAACTTATCATAATATTCCTCAAAAGAATCATCACCCTGAGATATATTAAAGAAAGAATGATGAAGATCGTACGTACGACGAAGATTGTCGACACCTGAATACAACTCTTTTGCCTGTGTCCACACATCTCTAGCTGTATCACAAAACATTAGTGTACTAGCAACCTGTTTCGTCATACTATTCCATAACTCTGAACGAATACTGGCATCAACAGGTTTCCAAGCCCTATATGTGGGTGCATCTGCAGCAGGGGGCTCACCAGTCAAATAAGAGTCCTCCGACTGACCCATATAATACACCTCAACAGCTTTAGCCCAAAGAACATAATTGCCCCCATTTAATGGTGTGGATGTAATAGAGTGCTGCTCACGAGACCGAGGGCCACTAAAAAGACTACCAATACCAGTAGAATTAGTACCAGAAATAGTACCAACAACTGTAGAAAGAGGGCCTGAACTTGTTTTCTCCTCAGACATGTTACCGAACAATGTAGTAGCAACAACCAATAACTAGTAAAGGACCAGCACACGACCAACAGAAATCCTATAGAAGAGAACCAACTAAACTAATAATCATAAGCCAATTGCAAGGATCCTAAACTATGGGGACTGGAAGTGCAATTAAATACAAAATCTGACCATTGACTTTCCCAGAGAACTATTAGTTATTCAGACCAAAACAGAGACGAACAAAACAGAGACCAGGTAACATGATTCAGACCAGAGAGTTTCAGAGGCGCCGGAGATACCAGAGGGTTACAGGACGAACTTCGATGTCCGACAAGGGATTTCGAACATGATTCAGACCAGGTAAGCTGCGAAATAGAGAGGCTGAACTGCAAACATGATTGTCGAAGCAGATGGGTGGGGTTTCCAACGTTGATTAAGGGTTTGCAGGGTCTGAATCCACTGGGCTATATATATATTTTTGTTTCGAGGGTCACCGGAGGTCGACGACGACTGGATCGTGGTTTTTGAAGGGTTATGATGCCCGAAATTAAGTGGGTATTGCTCATTGTCTATGTAGATGACATTATTATTACTGGAGATGATCAAAAAGGAATTGATGAGTTGAAATAGTTCTTACATAGTCAGTTCCACACTAAAGACTTGGGTAAGTTGCGATATTTCTTGGGCATTGAGGTAGCAAGGTCCAAGGATGGGATCAGTCTGTCGGCAACTGGGTCAGGTATTTCAAAGAGTTTTGAAGTCGAATAGGGTTGTTATTGATCGATTCAGCCCTAACCGAAGTTGAGTTGGAGATTTTGAAGGTCGATGTGGGGTGTACAGGCTTATGAGTCACGACAGATGTAGGGTTTGGGTTCTACGTGAGGATTACAGACTTGAGTAGGGTTTGTGGGGGCTCGATTATGGTTTCTAGATGGTAACGATGATAGATGATGGTTGACGGTGGATGGGTAACGACGGCCACAGCAGATGTGGTGATGGGCGGCGAGATGTCATCAGGATTAAGGTTTGGATCGTAAGGTATGCTCTGATACCATGTTGTTTGAGATATGAGAAAGTGTATAGGGTGTTAATTAACCCTAACACACACAACCTTTATTTATATTATGAGATACTCGTTACAATAACTCAATTAGCCAATGTGGGACTAACATAAACCTGACAATATTCTAACAGGGTCCATCAAAGTAATGGACTCCATCGTGGCACCATCCACCACGCCATCACCAATTCCTTCCACGTAAGGTTTAAGCATTTGGCCATTGACCTTAAAAACATTACCAAGACGTGGATCCTTAATCTCTATGGCTCCGTGGGGGAAAACACGAATGACAACATATGGACCATCCCACCGTGACCTCAATTTTCCCAGGAAAAGTTTAAGTCTAGAATTAAAGAGCCACACTTTTTGACCAACTTCAAAAGACTTTCTAACAATGTGTTTATCATGAAATGCCTTAGTCCTATCCTTATAAATTCATGCACTCTCATATGCTTCATTGCGTAATTCTTCCAATTCAGCAAGTTGGAGCTTACGATTTAACCCGGCAGCGGCCATATCGAAGTTAAACTTCTTAATGGCCCACATAGCTCTATGCTCCAACTCAACGGGCAAATGACACGCCTTACCAAAAACTAACCGGTAAGGAGACATGCCAATAGGAGTCTTATAAGCTGTTCGGTAGGCCCATAAAGCATCATCGAGCCTTAAAGACCAATCTTTTCGATCGGGCCTAACCGTCTTTTCAAGTATGCGTTTAATCTCCCTATTTGACACTTCAACCTGCCCACTAGTCTGAGGATGATAAGGTGTTGTCACCTTATGAGTGGGTGCCCTCATCACTAATAATCGCCCGCGGATAGCCAAAACGAGTAAAAATATTACTTTGAAGAAGCTTGACCACAACTTTGTGGTCATTGGTCTTGGTGGCTACCGCTTCCACCCACTTGGACACATAGTCCACTGCCACAAGAATATACATGTTCCCATGTGAACACGGAAACGGACCCATGAAGTCTATCCCCCAAACATCAAACATCTCCACAACAAGGATGGAGGACAAGGGCATCATATCACGGCGCGAAATATTACCGGTTTTCTGGCACTTAAGGCATGCCTTGCAAAACACATATGCATCCTTAAACAGAGTGGGCCAGTAAAAACCGCTTTGTAAGACTTTCGCCGCCGTCTTTTTCCCACTAAAATGCCCTCCGCACTCAAGTGAATGACCTAGTCCGAACACAACTTAAAGAGTTCCGGATCCTCCCAAAAATGGTGCCTAACCTGCGCAAAGAAACGGTCCTTGTCATGCTTGGACCAATGAGGGGGAAACGCGTGTGTGGCTAGGTAGTTAACAATGTGCGCATACCATGGGAGTCGCACTTGTGACACTTCAAAGAGTTGCTCATCGGGGAATGAGTCCTTAAAGGGTAAGGTATCACAAGAGGCATCCACTAGGATCCTCGACAAGTGGTCTGCTACAGAATTTTCAGATCCTTTCTTGTCTCGAATCTCCACATCAAACTCTTGAAGGAGCAGAATCCACCTAATCAACCTAGGTTTAGTCTCCTTCTTAGAAAGCAAATGCCGCAAAGCGGCATGATCAGTGTATACTATGACCTTCGACCCTAAAAGGAAGGACCGAAACTTGTCAAGGGAAAAGACCACAGCGAGTAATTCCTTCTCTGTAGTGGTATAGTTCAATTGCGCATTGGAGAGGGTCTTACTCGCATAATAAATGGCATGAGGGACCTTGTCAACCCGCTGGCCCAAAACAGTACCGACTGCGTAGTCAGATGCATCACACATTATTTCAAAGGGTAGAGACCAGTTGGGAGACTGCATGATAGGTGCTGTGGACAATGCCTCACGGAGCTTCACAAAAGCTCTCATACAAGCCTCATAAAAAATGAAAGGGGCGTCCTTAGCCAAAAGATCACACAAGGGCTTGGCGATTTTAGAAAAAACCTTGATGAAACTGTAGGGAGTAAGTCCCGAACAGAGGTAATGAATAAATAAACACGTGATGTGCGGGCTTCACGAGAGGAAAGAGATAGTAAGAAACGCCGAACAGAGAAATATACGGAAATAGGTACCAGTGGTATAAAAGGTCACTGGGCTAGTAAGTCTGTTCGGCGGTAATGAACCGAAGGCATGGGAAGTCAACATGAAGTGCCATCTGTTCGGCAACAAGAGACAGATGACACTTATAGGTTCAGTCTGTTCGGTAATGAAAGTACCAAATAGGTAGATTCGTCAAAGTGTGACATAGTCTTCAAAGATAAGGTGATAAGAGTATTCTGGAAGATAAGGCTAGTGAGCCTACTGAGATAGGTATGAAAGAAGTCCAATTATGGAACGAGCCCCATAAAAGAAAGAATCCCTACGAGAATGGGGTCTCAGATGATTAGACGAGGGAATCCCCGGGGAGCCAGGTTTCCTTTACGAGGTAGGAAACCTAGGTAACAGAGATGCTTAGGGAACAAGCCAACGAATATCTATAAATACAAGATAAACCTAGAGATAAAAGGTACGCAACAAGTTGCACTGATTCCACATTCTCGTACTGATAATTAGGGTTTCTAGCTGGTACGAGATACCAACTTTGGCGGCCTTTGCCACGAGAGGCAGAGGTGCGCTCACCCTTTCTTTGTTTTGTAGATTAGGATTCCGGTGAGGGTATTCTGATTCAGACATCACGTAAAGTATAAGCAATTTGATCCAGTTTAGGTGCTAATCGTTTTTCTGCACTTACAGAAACGCCTATAGAACCCCGTATGTCCCAAGAAAGAGCGAATTTGCTTGACTGATGAAGGGGGAGGAAGTCGAGAAATTAAGTCAACTTTTGCCTTGTCAACTTCAATCCCCCTCTTGGACACTACGTGGCCCAAAACAATCCCCTCCTGAACCATGAAGTGGCTCTTTTCCCAACTTAGGACCAGGTTGGTCTCCTTGCAGCGTTTAAGCACCTTTGCAAGATTTTGGAGACATGAATCAAAGGAGGCCCCAAAGGCCGAGAAGTCATCCATGAATACTTCTAGAAATTCCTCCACCATATCATAGAAAATAGCCATCATACACCTTTGAAAGGTCGCAGGTGCATTGCACAAGCCAAAAGGCATGCGCCGATAAGCATAAGTACCGTAGGGACAGGTGAAGGTAGTCTTCTCTTGATCCGCTGGGTCAATGGCCACTTGGTTATGTCCGGAATAGCCATCCAGAAAACAATAATAGCTCTGGCCCGCCAACCTCTCTAGGATTTGATCATTAAATGGAAGTGGAAAATGATCCTTCCTAGTCATAGAATTGAGCTTTCTATAATCAATACACACACGCCAACCAGTCGTCATGCATGTGGGCACAAGCTCACCCTTATCATTCTCAACGACAGTAATGCCTGACTTCTTGGGCACTACTTGAGTGGGACTCACCCACTTGCTATCAGAGATGGGGTATATGATACCCGCATCCAGCAATTTGACCACCTCCTTCATAACGACCTCCTTCATGTTAGGGTTCAACCTCTCTCTCTTGATGGTTTTGTATTTTCCTCGCAATGAATGCGGTGCATGCAAATGGAGGGATCAATAGCCTTGAGGTCTGCCACTGACCACCCTATCGCACCCTTGTGCTCTTTAAGCACCTCAAGTAATTGACTTTCTTGCTCGGAAGAAAGGTCAGAGGCAATGATCACGGGCAAGGTGTCATCGTGGCCAAGAAAAACATACTTCAGAGAAGCTGGGAGAGGCTTCAACTCAAGCTTTGGTGGGGCTTCTATGGAGGGAAGAGCCGGAGTGCTAGACAAAGCAGGTAAAGGCTCAAAAGGAGTTTGCCAGGTAGGTTTGGACATACAAGGTGCGAGGAACAAAGAATTGACCTCAGCAATGTATTGTTTAATATCGAACTCCTTATAGCCAAAATGGGCAAGACATGCCTTCAGAGGATCATTGGCCAAAATGTACGGCGTTGTCTCTTCTACTAACTCGTGAACGACATCGACTGCAAAGCAGTCTTCCTCCTCATGAGGCTGTCGAGCGGCCGAATACATATTCAGACTCAGTTTCATATTGCCGAATGATACCTCCATCACTCCACTCCTCACGGA
>JAOTQK010067329.1:0-11124 GCA_025642025.1 Rhododendron ferrugineum | reverse complement strand
TATGCCGAAATTGAAAGGTGAAGGACCAAAATGAATTTTTGGTCAAAGTCGAAGGGATATAAAAGAAATTTTCCCAAAAATTATTTACACAAAGTCTTTCACCTCCCGAAAATTAACTTCTACTGAAATGTCACCACTGAAAAAGACCTTTGAAGTATCACCGGCTATATTGTAAGTTTCTATGAAAGACCAAACGAATTTTTTTCTCGGCAAGCAAAACTTTTATAATTTCAAGGGTACAACGAGGGTAAATTTTTTTTCTCGGCAAACAAAAGTTTTATAATTTCAAGGGTACAACGAGGGTAAATAAAGGAAGAAAAAAAAGAACAATACCAAGACCATGCATCCAACCGATAATTGGACGGAACAAAACCTCACCAAACGATATTCTTGGACAAAAAGATTAGGACTTAGGAAACAATAATTTTATTTTTTGGTCATAATGAAGAATTCAGTGCACTTGTAAACAAGATTGCGAAAATAGACCGGATGTATACGTAGGTCCAACTACTCAAACGTAAGACCACACCCCGCCCCCTCCAAATGTCGCTAGACCAATGGCCCGTTGGCCAAGGACGGAACCAGGATTTTGTAAACATGAGAGCCGAACTATGAACAACAAAATTTTGAACGTCAATGAGATAATATGATCGGAGATCCGAATCGTTCAATGAAATCATCGTGGATGGAAAAGAATCATCACCACACTTCTGAAAACAGCAGCAGAACATGAGCACTATACTAGGGTTAGATTTACCCCATCCAATCTAGAACATCTGACCATTGCTGAGGAAAAGAATCATCACCTCACTTCTGCATATGGTGACCTCAAACTGCAAAGGAGACTTGGCACTCAAAGAACAGGTGACTACGAGTCTTTTTCCCTTTGTAGCAGAGAACACAGGAGTCCTCAGATCACCCATTGCAGCCAACCTGTTCTTAGTGCACAACCTGCCATGAACGATACAAAAGGCCACCTGGGAGACCACACAAAGTGAGCCCAAGGAACAGTCGTTAGCTTGACCTTGGGGTATTACCGTGTAAGCTTGCATGTTGTGCAAGCTTTCGTGCACCTCAGACTAATTCCACGGCCCCACAAGCTATCGCAAAATGAAGTCTCAATGAGCAGAACTTGTAACAAGAATCACAGACAAAATCTCATTACATGCGCCCGGGGCGCAGATGAAATGCGCCCAAGGCACAATACATGAAATCAGAAAACCAGGATGCTCCCGGCGCACAATTCAAATGCGCATGAGGTACATAACGTAAAAAGAGAAAATCAGGATGCGCCTGTGGCACAACTTAAATGTGCCTGAGGCGCACTTCATGAAAAGAAAAAAAATCGATGCGCACGGGGCGCAATCTATTTGTGCCTAAGGTGCACGTGATGTAGCAACTTTCTCTTATTCATTTTTGAATAAGTTTCTTAGTCCTAATTGGTTGGAATTTGTAAAATGCAAACCCTTGAACATTAAAGGATTGTTCATGGACAATAGAGTAAGCCCGTACAAAGGGATTCAAGAGTTTCATCCGAGAAGATTTGTATATCAGGGGTATGCCCCTGGGAGTTCTGTAAGTCTTGTTTGAGCTTCAATGAAAAAGTACTTATCGAAAAAAAAAAGATTTCATTAAAAATTTTGGATCTCATTGAGGATTTCATATATATTGTTCATTTCAACTTCAAACCTAAATTTCAGCACTATAGACCCACCTCATTCTACGTCTTCTTTCCTTTCTCGGAAGAAAGAAATTCCCACTGGAACGGTTTTGAAACGTCAGGAAATTTTCCGATCGAAATCAAAGGGGTAAGCAGGGAAAACATTCATGCTCGGAAAAACAATGACAGTGACATTGTTAGCTTATTTTTCATAGCACTATGTCTAATGGTCCAAGTAAAACCGATTTGAGTAGTTTCTGCTCCTAATGGTCCCATTACTGGAATTAATGATAGTTTCCACTTCCTTTATCTTGATAAACTCCTACTCCATTAGCAGAAGCAGAGCAATGGCGTGTGTCCTATAGGAAGAACTAATGGACATAAGAGCATGCTGATAAGCGTCGGAATGCACGCATTTAGAACATCCAAAATCCGTTTTCCATAGTTGTAGGTTTCCAAAGCCAGATGCCCGAAGTTTAACGTTCTTTTGGAAGCTGAGAAGTCTCTAGCAATGGCAAAAATGAAGTGTCAATGAGCAAAACTTGCAAGGAAAATGAGCTAGGTAATTTCCCTAAATGCGCCCAGGGAGCAACTACCATGCGCCTGAGGTGTGCACAATACATCAAAAGAGAAAATAGGATGCACTTGGGAAGCAATTTATAAAAATGCGCCCTAGGCGAATGACATAAAGAGAGAATATATCAAAATGCGCCCGGACAGCAACTTAAACATACCTGAGGCTGAGGCACAGTACATAAAGAGAAAAATCAAGATGCACCCGGGGCGTACTATATTTGCGCCTGAGGCGCATGTGATACAACAACTATTTCTAATTCCTTTTTTACTAAGTCTTTTAGTCCCAATTGGTTGGAGATTGTAAAATGCAAACCCTTAAACATTATAAGGACTGTTCAAGGATAACAGAGGCACAAGAAGCCAGTGTGAAGGAGTTTAAAAGTTCCATCCACGAAGAATCCCTTGAAAATTTCCTATCTCCGAGCAAAATTAACCATCATCAATCTAATTGGGCTCCCAATAGGTGGGCGGTGGGATTGAACCCCAGAATTAGTCGATGGAGGTTCGTGTAAGCTAGCCCGAATACGTGAGTTATCAAAAAATTAGCCACCACCAAATTATTTCTTGTCAATTAGTAGAAGCAAACAAGAGGAATAGCTGATTGCAGGAAGTTTAACATTCTTTTCGAAGCTTTAGAAGTCTCAAGGAATGGCAAACATGAAACTTGCAACAAGAAGGACCTATGTAATTTCATGAGATGCGCTCGAGGCGAAACTAAAATCAAATGAGAAAATAACGATGCACTCGGGGCACAATTCCAGTGCGCCTGAGGCGCATTACCTCAAAAGGGAAAATTTCAAGCGCCGGGGCGCACTCTATTTGCGCCTAAGGCGCATGTGATGCAACAACTGTTTCCCGGGCACTTATTTGTGCCTGAGGCGCATGTGATGCGCCAACTGTTTCTTATTCATTTTTTTGTACTGAGTTTCTTAGTCCTAATTGGTTGGCGATTGTAAAATGCAAACCCTTGAGTATTATAAGGATTGTTCAAGGACAATAGAGGCACAAGCAACCAGTACATTGGGATTCAACTAGAGTACCATCCGCGAAGATTTCATTGAAAAATTTGGATCTCAGAGCAAATTATCTCATTGAGGATTTCATATAGATTGTAAAATTAGCCATCATCAAATTATACAGGCAATCTAATCCAACGTCAAGCCCATCCAAGAAAACAACCAGTGACTCTAGTCTCCTCTGCACCCCTTGAAATTCAAACCTAAAATTCTTGTTCCCTGCTTGTTTATATTGGGTGTTATTTGTGATATATTAAGTCGTTTCCAAAGCCAGTTGCACGAAGTTTAACATTCTTTTGGAAGCTTAGAAGTCTCGAGCAATGGCAAAAATGAAGTGTCAATGGGCAGAACTTGCAAGAAAAATGAGCTAGGCAATTTCACTAAATGCGCCTGAGGTGCGCGCAATACATCAAAAGAGAAAATAGGATGTGCTCAGGGAGCAATTTAAATGCACCCTAGGCGCATTACAAAAATAGAAAAAATCAGTGTGCCCGGGGCGCACTCTATATGCGCCTAAGGCTCTTATGAAAGTTTCCTCAGATCGTTACGGTCATGGTATAAGGGCATACAATCTTGATGACAATTGGCTTCGAGAAATTCCAATTCAACGTAATCACTACTATGTCAATGCAATTAATTGTGAGGAAAGTTTGGTTACATCTACTGGCTTCAATTGGGAAGAGGAAGAGCTGAGAGGGGAAACAACATATACAGAGCTCTATTTTGGATGCTTAGACAAGTACCAAAAAAGAGGAAATGGTTCCTGGGAGTGCTTCTATATGGGAGATAGAGATTTTGAGCCGCAACACTCAGAAGATGATGATCAATCAGAAACAGATGAAGAATGATCTCACAAATTGCTCAAAAGAGTACAAGATAGAAGGAAAAGCTGGCGAATGCTGATTTGATTCTTTATCACTTGTTTTGAAATTCTTGAAATATTATGCTAAGTGTGTTACTTCTCCATAAGATGGTGAGTATGTTACTACATACTGTAAAATGTGGAATTTTACAGGCCACTGGGCTCAAGTGACACCACAGCTGCACATGTAGCATCGCCCCGTGGACGGGTGGTAGTGCTCCATTAATAGTGGTAGTTGTCTTTTACTGTGCACTTTTAACAAACTAAACTTCTAATTTCTTTTCATGTTTGGATTTCACTATCTTTTAATACTTTGAAAATCCTCTTTATTCATATATAATAGGTCTTTATCTCATTTAAAATGAGGGAGATGTTTGTACTTTACAGATATGATTTAATTTTCAACTCACTGAGGGTAAATTGGTCATATAATTTTGAGGCTTAAATAATTTTAGATCCATACTACTGGGTTATAAAGTAGACTTCACAAGCTTTCCAATGGATCAAACCTTACGAAAATCGGGGTTCGGAAGTGTTTGGGACAAAACCCGCAAAGTATAACCAATTGTGGAGCATTATTGCACCCCAAGCGCAATTCAATGCGCCCCGGGCTCATCCTTCAAATTTCAAAAATTGACCAAACTTTGCGGTTCTGTCACGGACACTCCCGAACTCTGATTTTCATGTGGTTTGAACCATTGAAAAACTTTTCAAGCCTAGTTTCTAATCAAATTAGTTTGGACAAAAAATATTTATACATCAAAATATATGATGATTTTACCCTCAATACGTCAAATTTATTTTAAGAAAATCCATGAATCACAATAATTTTTGATCGGATTAAAACCTATTTCACATCAATAAAGAGTGTATTCAAAGTACTAAAAGATGGTGAAGTGATGGTGGTATTGGTGGTGGAGAGGTCATGTTAAGTGTTGGTGGTGGAGATATTGTGTTACGGTGACAGTGTTGGTGGTGGAAGGATGGTAGTGCTCCGTTGATCTTCGTAGTGATCTTCTTACTACCCACTTTTCATGAACTAAACTTTATTATCTTCATGTTTGGATTCCACTATCTTTTCAAACTTTAAAAATCCTCTTTATCCATATATAATAGGTCATTATCCCATTTAAAATAAGGGAGATGCGATCGTTTGTCCGAAATAATTTATTTTTCAACTCATCGAGGGTTAATTGGTCATATATTTTTGATGTTCAAGTAATTTTAGATTCAAAATACTTGGGTTAGAAAGTAGACTCTACAAACTTTCTAATGGTTTAAACTTTGCAAAAATTAAATTTCGAGAGTGGTCGCAACAAACCCACAAAGTTTGACAAATTGTGGAGCTTTATTGCGCCCAGGCGCACTTCAATGCGCCCCGGGCGCATCTTTTAAATTTCAAAAGCTACTAAACTTTGCAGTCTTGTCACGGACACTCCCAAACCCCGATTTTAACTTGGCTTGAACCTTTTAAAAGCTTTTCAAACCTAATTTCTAACCAAATTAGTTTGGCGCAAAAATTATTTACCCAAAGTTTTTCACCTCCTGAACACTTCTACTGACATGTCACCACTTAATTAAAATGACCTTTGAAGCATCACCAACTGTATCCGTAAGTTTCTTTGAATGACCAGACGATTTTTATTTTTTGGTCATATGTAGAATTCAGTGCACTTGTAAGAAAGATTACGATAACAGACCGGATGTATACGTAGGTCCAACTACTCAAACGTATGACCACACCCGGCACCCTTAGGCCCCTCCAAATTAAATGTCACTGGACCAACGGCCCGTTGGTCAAGGACGGAATCAGGATTTCGTAAACGTGAGAGCCGAACGATGAAAATCAAGATCTTGAACATCAAGATCTTGAGCCCATTTGTTCAATGAAATCATCATGGATGGAAAAGAATCTTCACCACACTTCTGAAAACAGCAGCAGAAAACACCAACATGAGCACTATACTGGGGTTAGATTCACCACACTTCTGACCCTTGCTGAGGAAAAGAACCATCACCTCACTTCTGCAATGGTGATCCCAAACTGCAATGGATCGAGACTTGGTACTCAAAGAACAGGTGACTATGAGTCTCTTTCCCTTTGTAGCAGAAAACACAGGAGTCCACAGTGATCACCCTATGAAGCCAAGCTGTTCTTAGTGGAAAACCTGCCATGAACGATACAAAAGACCGCCAGGGAAACCACAAAAAGTGAGCCCAAGGAAGAGTCGGTTTCCATGAATAGCCGATTGCAGGAAGTTTAACATTCTTTTCGAAGCTTTAGAAGTCTCAAGGAATAGCGAACATCAACTCACAATAAGCAAACCTTGCAACAAGAATGACCTAAGTAATTTCATGAGATGCGCCCAGGGCGAAACTAAAATCAAATGAGAAAATAACGATGCGCCGGGGGCACAATTCCAGTGCGCCTGAGGCGCATTAACTCAAAAGAGAAAATTTCAATGTGCCGGGGCGCACTCTAGCCGCATGTGATCAGCAACTATTTCAAATTCATTTTTTACTGAGTTTCTTAGTCCTAATTAGTTGGAGATTGTAAAATGCAAACTCTTAGACATTATAAGGATTGTTCAAGGGAGGCAGAAGCAGCCAGTACTAGCTATCTTACACACCTCCTTATCTTGAACAACTAATGGCCCTGAGTTCTCATGCTGATAAGCGTCGGAATGCACACATCTAGAACTTCCAAAATCCGTTTGTTATGTCTCTAACCATTGTTATTTATGATACATTAAGTCGTTTTCCATAGTTGTACGTTTCCAATGCCAGATGCACGAAGTTTAACATTCTTTTGGAAGCTGAGAAGTCTCTAGCAATGGCAAAAATGAAGCGTCAATGAGCAAAACTTGCAAGAAAAATGAGCTAGGTAATTTCCCTATATACGCCCAGGGAGCAACTACCATGCGCTTGAGGTGTGCGCAATACATCAAAAGAGAAAATAGGATGCGCTCGGGAAGCAATTTATAAAAATGCGCCCTAGGCGCCAAGGCCGGCTTTGAGATTCTCGGGGTCTAAGAAGAACTTATGAGGGGGAAAAACATTCATATGGGGAAGGGAAAAAAAGGCCCCTAAGACTTGAACCATATACCTCTTAGATAAAGAAACTAATCTTTTCCACTAGGCAACTAGCTTATTTGTTATATAAGTGCTAGATTAAATATATATTACATATCTGGCTATACCTATTTGGGGCCCTAATTTTGATCCAAAATTCGAGATCTTAAGTCCGCCGCCTTACTCGTCTCGGCTCAGAGCCGGCCTTGCTAGGCGCATGACTTAAAGAGAGAATATCAGAATGCGCCCAGACAGCAACTTAAACGTACCTGAGGTTGAGGCGCAGTACATAAAGAGAAAAATCAAGATGCGCCCGGTGCGCACTATATTTGCGCTTGAGGCGCATGTGATGCAACAACTATTTCTAATTCCATTTTACTAAGTTTTGTAGTCCCAATTGGTTGGAGATTGTAAAATGCAAACCCTTAAACATTATAAGGACTGTTCAAGGATAATAGAGGCACAAGAAGCCAGTGCGAAGGGATTCAAAAGTTCCATCCGCGTAGAATTCCTTGAAAATTTCCAATCCCCGAGCAAAATTATCTCATTGAGGATTTCATATATATTGTCAAATTAGCCATCATCAATCTAATTGGGCTCCCAAATAGGTGGGCGGTGGGATTGAACCCCCAGAATTAGTCGATGGAAATTCGTGTATGCTAGCCCGAATACGCGAGTTATCAAAAAATTAGCCACCACCAAATTATTTCTAGTCAATTAGTAGAAGCAGACAAGAGGAGTTCATCCTAAAGGACCTACCACGTTGTGGTACATATTACTTGCATGGTCGATAAAAAAAAATGTTCAAAAAGGAGAAAACTTGGCTTAATTTGCACTTTTGGAGGAAAAAATAATCATCAGTGCATGGGGTTCTAGAGTCATCTAAACTTACAAAATGAATAACTTGGATCATCAGGTGATCGTGATAGATTCCATTTTGCCTCACGCGAGTGCCACATGAAAGGATCTTGTGGAATTTCTTTAATTTAAGACCAAAGTGATTAGAACTTAGGGTTGATTAAATTTTCTTTCTGGCCATATGAAGTGTTAGTGGATCAGTAAAAATGCTTATGTTAAAAAAAAAAGTGTATACATATATACACACACAAACAAAAATAGACTACACATAGGTCCTACGAGTTGAACCTAAGACCTCACCCCCACTCCCTTAGGCCACTCCAAATGTCGGTGAACCAAAGGCCCCGTTTTAGACAAAATTTTGGTGTGTTGTTTATATCCTTTCCACAATTTGGCAGAACAGAAAAACTTATTTATGGAGTGTTCCGTAAATAAATTTTATGGAGCCAATCATGGCCATCCATAGGACGGTTCAGATTAAAAGTAAATTATTACCGGTCAAAAATATTTATTACTAGTCAAAATTTAAAAATGTATCTCAATCATTGATTGTTAAAATAGACGGCTGAGATCGTGCGGCTCCGTAAATAGCCTATTTGCAGTGGCTCCGTGAATAAGTTTCTCTCTTTGCGGAAGTAGGGCATTATAGTTTATTGTGCGGCAAGCATTGATATCGAAACATAGTTATTCTAGTAGTAGCTTTTGTACATGGCCGTTGCTAAGCCTGGTCCTCATTCTTCTTCACGAGTCATGACAAGCATAAGAGAGGAAAACCCTATCCCCAAAAACCAACAGTTTCGAAAGAGAATGAAAAGGAAGAAAAATAAGCAAAGAAGAAGAGCGAAGAAGAAAGCAGAAACAAAATCCCAACCTTGCGAGTTTCCAAATATTCCAGAAGAAATCATTGTCGAAATCCTCTCGAGATTAACCCTCAATTCTCTTTCTAGATTCACGTGCATTTCCAAACAATGGAGTTCTTTGGCTTCCGACATCATCCCCAAAATAACCGGAAGGAAGATGGTTCTCGTTCAATCCTTACTGAGATCAGGTATCCCAACGTTCCACTCCATAGATGAAGGATCCAATGTGAAACAAGTACGGAGACCGTGGAAAAAGAGTATATCTCCTCGTCCTCCCATATTTTTCGGTTCGTGTAATGGCTTGGTGCTTCTAAATATTACATGTGACTTATTCTTGTGGAATCCTGTCACTGGTTATATTAAGAAAGTTTTATCGTACGAACACAAGGCTTTAGTACTGGGGCTTTGTCATGGCAGTCCACATTATGTTGGCAGTTTCAAAAGCAAAGATTCGAGAATGGTTGGATTCCCTTATGCGGTTGGTTCAGTGGAATCAGGCACTACAACAAAAAACACATTCGGTGACATGTAAAAATGTCACCAAACGTCCAAATTTTGTCACCTATTATCTTTGGTGACACAAGAAGAGGTGTCATTGTATCCATGACACTGAAAGTCAAGGGTGACAAAATTGTGAAGTTGTCACGGAATGTTGTCAACAGTGACAAGAATTTGGTGTCACCGAAGACAAATTTTCCGTGACACAGTTGTCACCGAAAGTAACAGTGACAACAATATGGTGTCACGAAAGAGAGATTTTCTGCGACAAATGTGATTATGTCACAGATAGTAACAATGACAACACCATGTTGTCACGAAAGAGAGATTATTCTGTGACAAAGGTTGTCACTAAAAGTACTAACCATGGCAACTGATTGTGTGTCACCAATAACCTTTTGTAGCAGTAGACACACAACAGTGACAATCTCTTTTGTCACCAAAAAGAGGACTTTAGCAGCAATACAATTTATTCCATATATTGTTTTCACCTGCTTACAAATTAAATTTTAGATTTTTATGTATCTTATAAGAAAAAATTGTAATTGAAAACAGATTACAGATCCTGCATTGGTATGGCTATAAGAAAAAATTTCGTCTCCTCCTCCTGTTGGAATAATTGCTGTAAACAAGGAACGGGTTACCTCAAAAATTTGTAATTGAAAACAGATTACCAATCAAAGAACAACATCTGGGTTGAGTCGCGGATTAGGTCGCTCTCTTTAAGACATTTCGCGGCTCTGCCCAGATTGTGCAAGCAGTTCGTTGAGTACCACGCCGTCCCCAGGATAAAACAGCCCAGAATTCACCACCTCTGCTCGGCCTTCTCTGCACAGAAGAAAACAGAAAACAAAACACACAATCGACCTATTGCTCGAACTCAGAAAACATTTTTAGGGGTGAAAGAGAGTTGTTTTTCTATCTATAAAACAATTCTGAAAGAGTGAATTTATAGATGGAGGAAGGAGCGGCTAGGCTTGTCTTTGGAAACAAAAAATCAAATCAAATCAATTGCTTTGATGTAGCACACGTTTTCAATGAACACGTTTTTCTTAATCGGCAAGAACTTATTTAAAAAAAGATTTGATTCTAATCCAAAAAAAAACATTTCAAAATTTTAGCAAAATGTGGGCTTTAACTATAGTACATGCGCGAGGCTTAAATCCAACACCCCCCTGCGCGCGAATAACCCGTGACGCGCACCTGGATAACTGGGTTCCGGAACAGTTGGACCATTTTCCCGAGCGTGCGAGACCTCTTCGTGGGTCCTCATTCACAAACCCACTAGTGTGCAATGTCATTTAAGATAGAAAGGAGTTTTGTAACTAGGCAATGTGGGGCAAGAGGCAAACACAATTTTTATAAATACACACCAAAGTCCCAACACCTCCGGGGGCACAAGATTTTTTACTTCAATCCACATCTGAATAACTTTAAAAAAGTACCGATGCCAAAGCCTAAGCACAAGGAGGAGGGAGACATGATTTTTGGATTGGGAATTTCGGAAGGAGTTCTTTCTATGGTTTGTCATGGCAATCCAGTTAATTATTTTGAATGCCACAATGTCAAGGTATTGGCAATGAAGGAATACGGTATGAAAAAATCGTGGACTTTGCTGTTTATAATATCCAATTTGACACTAACGGATTGTGATACGTTGGAGCCATTATGCTATACAAAGGATGGTGAAGCTCTTATGAAAGTTTCCACGGATCGTTACGG
>JAOTQK010067143.1:0-11153 GCA_025642025.1 Rhododendron ferrugineum | reverse complement strand
GGTTCGGGAGCCAGGTTACGAGAGGGGAAGGGTTTTATGGCACCCCTCTCGCCCAATCCGGAGATTGGTCTCTACTCAGGCATTTTATAAAACAATTGCATTTCTCTCTTTTTGATCACTTTTTAGCCAGTTAGGGCGGGGAACAGTTAATGGGAATTAAAGCGGTAACATGTCGCATTTATGTGACAAAATGATGAATGATTTATTGAAACATGAATGATAGATTGAGAACAAGCACCTGTGAGTGTTTTAAACATGCTGAAACATCCAGATCAGGAAGTGATGCACGCAGGAGCAAACCTGTATGCACTGGCCATGCCACTGCATGCAGACCTGACCTGTGTGCGCCACTCTTTACTGGCATGCGCCGGTATGCCTAAGCTCACAGCTTCTATTCTCAACCCTCTGGGCTCTGGAATAGATCAGTGCACACTCAGGACAAACCACACAGTTTATATAAAGCAGCATATACAGTTACAGACAGATAAAGGGCTTAAAAGCCACTAAATGGAAAGAAAGCCCCTTAAACAGTGAGGGAAGAATAAACACAGGCTAACACAAGATGCAAGGGCTAGTCACTGGATCATGCAACGACTGCCGTACGCAGGTCATGGAGGCCCGTACGCCAATTATTTCATTCATCCAGTTCCTAGCTTTGCATTATCTGGGTTCTGGAACATGACCAGAAGGATCCCAGAGGCCTTCTAAAGCAGATATAACAAGTAAAAATTATCCAGCACTAAGTACAGAAAACAGAAAGTTGGTTTTAGTATGCATCAAGGTGATCAAATAACAATAAATCAAAGAAAGGTGGTGATCAGTGATCTCCACACCAGTATTGCCATGCAGCCATGACTGGCGTACGGCATAAACAACTGATGTGCGCCACTGGTCACCTCACACGATCATTGAATCTTTGCCAGCATTAGGGCCAAGACTGGTATAGATTACCAGCCTTGACCCTGCCAGCCCCCCCTCAGGGGTCAGAATAGGAAAATATGACAAAATGTGGTATACCTTTGTCTTTGAGTTTGAAGGGTGTTTGAGCTTGAACTTGAGGTTTGATGAATGAAAGGTGAGTATGGTGGGTGTTAGTATGTGAGAGATGGGTATCTCTTGTTTACACTTTCAATGGATGAGAAGGAAACAAGGGAACAAGAGAGAAAAAAAAGAAGAAGAGAGCTTGGGCCCTTAATGGTGGCTAACCTCTTGCACATGAATGCAAGGGGGGTATTTATAGGCAAGGTGACAACTGAAGGGGCTGGAATCAGTTGGCCTTAAGGGCTTGTTTGGCCAAGGAGGGAGCCTTCCATGCACTTAATGCATGGGACAAGGTGATGGAAGTTGTAGGAGAGAGGGGGGAGCAGTCCTGGACGACTACAATCATCAGAGGGTTGTAGCCCACGTCAGGGTGGCACAAAAGTCTCGAGCACGTGGTTGAATAAAGGTGATTTGACTGGATTGGAGTGGTGTGCGCCAGTTAATCCTAGGTCAACGGTTGACGACTGACACGTGGCAGTTTCCCAGCGCACGCCAGTTCACGACCAGCGTATGCCAGTAGGGTTTTGCTGAGGCCATTTGGCTCTGGCTCGGAGGTTTTGAAAAGGGTTCGAAAGGGTTTGGATGAGGTTCGGAACGCTCAAAGCTCAAACACACTAACAACCTCGGGATGTTCTTGACTTAATCATCATTGGGGAATCAAAGACCGTAAGTAAACTAATCTGGACAGTCCAGAATAGGGTGTCTACACCACCACTTAACCACCATCACCGCTACACCAACCCACCACAACAATGCCTACCATTGCATAACCATTACTCCTCCGCCATCACTCACTGCCACTATTACACCCTCATCACTTAACCGCCACCACCACTTCAACATCACCACCACTGCCACCATTAATCCACCACCATCACTACTCTACGACCACCTCCACCACTTCACCACCATCACTACTCCACTAACACTTTACCACCATCACAATCAATACACCACCACCACTGCTATACCACCATCATTACTTCTACTAACGTTTCACCACCTCCACCACTCCACCACCACCACCACTCCAACCCACCACCACTGCCATGTCGCCGTTGCCACCACCACAACGCTACCATTACAAAACTATCACTCCACTGCCGCCACCACCACTCTAGCCCATCACAACAACGCTCACTATTGCACAACATCACTCTCCCGCCATCACTCATTGTCACCATTACACCACCATCACTCAACCGCCACGACTACTTCGAACACCACCACCACCACTTCACCACTATCATCATCACCATCAATCCACCACCACCACCATTACTCTACTACCACCACCACCACTACTCCACTACCATTTTAGCACAATCAACATCAATCTGCAACCACCACCACTACAACACTGCCATCATTCCCATTACCACTCCACCACCGTCACCACCACCACCACCACTTCCACTACTTCACCGCCACCGCCACCGCCACCAACCCCATCACTCCATCCCACCTGTACTTCCATGTCGCCGCCGCCGCCACAACACCACCATTCCACCATCACTTCCACCACTCCACCACCGCTACTCCACTACTACACCACCATCATCACTATAACTATTACACCACCATCATTCAACAGCCACCACCACTTTAACACCACCTCCACCACCACCATCATCACTACTACTTTAATACCACCTCCACCACTTCACCCACGCCACTACCACTTTACCACTATCTCCATGAATACACCACCACCACCATTACTCCCACTCCCACTTCACCACCTCCACCACTCTACCACCATTCCACAATCACCACCACCACCATTACTCGACCCCCACCCCCACCACTATCATATGCTGCCGCCACCACCACCACAACGCTACCATTACACAACCATCACTCCACCGCCACCACCACCATCATTCCATCACCACTACACCACCCCCACCACCACTACAACCCACCACAACAACACCCACCATTGCAAAACCATCACCACCATCACTCAACTGCCACCACCACTTCACCACTATCATCATCGCCATTAATCCACCACCACCACTACTCCACTACCACTTTAGCACCATCACCATCAATCCACCACACCACACCACCACCATCACTCCCACTACCACCACCACCACCCTTTCCACCACTTCACCGCCATCACCACCACCACTACCACCACCCCCACCATTCCAGCCCACCACCACTACCATGCCGCCACCACAACACAACCATTCCACCATTCCACCACCACCACCACTTCAACACACCACAACAATGTTCACCATTGCATAACCATCACTCCCCCACCATCACTCACTACCACCATCTCTCAAACGCTACCACCACTTCAACACCATCAACGCCACCACTTCACCACCACCATCATCACCATCAATCCACCACCACCACCACCACCACTACTCTACTACCACCTTCACCACCACCACTGCTCCACTACAATTACCACTTTACCACCATCACCATCAATCGAGAACTACTTGCTTTTGCTAAATTGTCTTTGAAGATTCCCTTTAGAGGGTCTTGAATGAGAAGGTGAATGAAGTGCTCTTTTGAATCTAATTTATTATTTAAGGGATTCGTAATTCATTAGTTGGGTGTTTTCAAAGGAAAATATAATTGTTTCGAAGAACATCTAGGTGATGGACCTAGAGAATTCAAGCCATAATTTTGCTAGGGCTAGATATTGGTGTTATTGACACTTTGATTTGTAAATGTTAGAATTATAACTGCTATAAGATGTTAGCATGCATTTACATAAAAGTACTATTAGCATGTCTGACTTATTTGGGAATCATGAAATTCAATAAAGATAGAATTTGACTATGATACAACTTCTAACTATTTCATCGCTTGTGTTTAGCTAGGGTTGTTTATATCAATTCTTTCTTTCAATCCACAAGAAGACAAAATTATCATTCATTCTGTCTCACACAATAATCCTAACCATACTATCGTGTAAGGATATTCATATAACTTTTTGGGTCACTGTTCATCTAATGACATGGAGTTAAACATTTGTTGATATATGAGTGATAGTACCGACCAAGAAGGTAAAAAAATAAAGTAATGAGGCATTGAAATTCTATGTGTTTACATTGTTTTCTGGTCATGCGTAGCACGAGTTTTCTGCTAGTATAAGCCTGGTTGGGACTCACTTCTCATTTTTATTTCCACCTTTCAACTTTTGGCTGTTTGGGGGGTGAAGCCAAAACACATACTACAAAATGTATTTTTCAACTTGACTGATAGAAGGAGAGAAAAATGCAATGTATTTATATAAAAGTACTATTAACATTTACACTTTGATTTGTAAATGTTAGAATTATAACTGCTATAAGATGTTAGCATGCATTTACATAAAAGTATTATTAGCATGTCTGACTTATTTGGGAATCATGAAATTCAATAAAGATAGAATTTGAATATGATACAACTTCTAACTATTTCATCGCTTGCGTTTAGCTAGAGTTGTTTATATCAATTCTTTCTTTCAATCCACAAGAAGACAAAATTATCATTCATTCTGTCTCACACAATAATCCTAACCATACTATCTTGTAAGGATATTCATATAACTTTTTGGGTCACTGTTCATCTAATGACATGGAGTTAAACATTTTTTGATATATGAGTGATGGTACCGACCAATAAGGTAAAAAAATAAAGTAATGAGGCATTGAAATTCTATGTGTTTACATTGTTTTTTGGTCATGCGTAGCACGGGTTTTCTGCTAGTATAAGCCTGGTTGGGACTCACTTCTCATTTTTATTTTCACCTTTCAACTTTTGGCTGTTTGGGTGGTGGAGCCAAAACACATACTACAAAATGTATTTTTCAATTTGACTGATAGAAGGAGAGAAAAATGCAAAAGTTGGTCCAAAGATCCTTTTCACATTCTATTTGTTAATTACTCACACCGCTTATGTTGCAAAATACATTATGCATTTATCTCCCAAACACTCCACACATCCAAAAGCCAAAAATTCAAAAAATAAAATGCGAAAAACTAAAAAGTGGGGCTCCCAACAACCCCTACGTATGTATTTATGTATATATGAATCATGAATGCATGTACTTACGTATGCATCGAGTTTTGTTATTTTAGTATTTTCCTTTATTTTTTTATCAAACCAAAAGCAACTTTAGTAGTTTCATTAACACAACACTTGTTCTCATTTTGAAGTTTCTAGGTCTTCTGGTTCTTACCCTTCGGGGCTCAGATCCCATGTGTCAACTCTTTATGGCTACTATATGTTGTAGATTAAATTTTTCCAACACTTGTTCACAAGTAGGGGTGTTAATCAAACCAAACAAACCAAGCACGATATTGTTCAGGCTTGGCTGGACTCCTAGTTACATGTGTTCAAGTTTGGCTGGAGTATGATAACTTTGTGAGACTACTTGTTCAAGTTTTACTCAAGCTTGAAATTTTGTGTTCGTGATAAGCTTAGCTTGACTCATGAAATATGCAAGTCAATCTCAAGATTCAAAGCTTGAGCTAAGCTCGTGAAGTTTCAAGCTTTCATTAAGACTACACCCCTTCAAAACCTTTGATTAAACAATAGCTTTTATTTGGGGTCCTACAAAAATTTGTTGGAAATGGAAAGTGCAACTCACCGTACACAGGAGGATCACTACCATTGCTTCTCACACACTAAACCATCTTCGATTAACACGCTAATGGCTTCGATCTGTTGTAGATTAACTTTAATCTTAGTAATGAAGAAGGTTTAGAAGGATTTTGGAGCCTTACAATCGTCATTTTCTCTAGTGGTGGAGACCACGAACTGAAAAGGTTTGGGGAAAGTTTAGATTTTTTTTTTGAAGTGTTCAGGTTAAAGAATGTGGGGCGTGAGAGTCAGGTGTGTAGTTTTCCCTCCAAAAAACTCATATAACAGTCCCTTTTTGCCGTTATTGTACAACTCATCCTTTTCCAGCTTCAAATCACAAAAGTAGACAACGGAGGTAAATTGACTAATGGAAGGATAATTTGGGAGTAAAATTGAAATTTGTTTAAGTTTGGAAGCCTATTAGACATTGAGTGTAAAGTTTTGGGGGAACTTTAAAAAAATTTCTTTTATTATTTACTGAATGACCTATTTGTTCACGAGCCTATCGAGCCAAACATTCATATACTCAAGCTTGGCTTAAATTCATAAACAACCAAAAAAAACGTGATTGAGCATGAATTATATTTCTTACAAAACGAGTTTGAACAAGTCAAAAGTCGAGTAAAGCTCGAGCTGTTTGGTTCGTTTAGCAGCCTTATCCATAAGTTACTCCACCTCTAACCCCAGTCCAGCCTATCACCTAACGTCTAAGAGCATCCGCATCCGCATCATAATCTTTAAATTTCAGACCAAATTACACCTTAAAAGGCTAGTTTATTACTTTAGCTACTGCATCGGTCTCTTTATTCTGACTTATCATCTATTAATATATTATTTTCTTCTTCCACTAATATAATATTGAAATGTCATTTTTTTAGTATTTCGCTCTAGTTATTTTTCTCATTTCTCTATCTATCTCAAGTCATTATCCATCTTTAGAGAAAAATGAACCTCCGTGCATATTTTTTAAATTCTTTTGTACTCTAAAGATCCCAAAAATAGTTCATTTTCTTTTATACTCAAGACCACCGAAGAGGGCCGGTAAGGCGCCAACCAAAAAGGTCAAAAATTAAGGAACACCTAACTGAAAACACCCAGTTTGTGGAATTTGCATTCGCTGTTTGCGTGGAATGTGCATTCACTATTTGATACTCTTTTTGTCCGTAAATAAGTGTTCGGCTTGCAAATCTAGGTATTTAAAAATATGTATATATTTTTGGTTGAAATTCCCAAAAAAATCACGACTTAAAAGAACTTATTGATATCTATTGATTTATGAAAGAAACTTATTTTTCTACGAAGAAATTGCGTCTATTTTAAGTCTTAGGTTTACAGGATGGACATTTATATAGGGCCGTAGTGAGTAATAATTGTTACCCTATTTCTCAATGAACGAATTACAATAATAGAATAATAGGAAATGGTGTAACCTTTCCAAGAAAAGATTATAAAATATAGCTTGACTTATGAATCGTAACTCGTTTCTCTTGACGAGGAACTGTTCCTTTGTTAATATATTCTTTAGCGACATTGATGCATACCCTTTTTGGTGGATTAACTGGCTACTTTGGTCTAAAAGGAAATTTGTTGATAGAGATGTGGATGCTCTAATGCCACAAAGTTGGATTAAAAAGAATAATGCCTCAAAACTTTATTGATAAGTCAAATAAATTTGAAAAAAAATGTGGGAACAGTTTTCTAGATAAAGTTAAGGGAAAATGACGGCTAAGGACGTGTTTTGATAATTAATACCCGCTAAGGACATTTCAGCATTGACAAATGTTCTCAGCATGTCCTTGACGGATATTAATTATCAAAATACGTCTTGGGCCATCATTTTCCCTAAAGTTAATCAATATTCCAGTTGGGCAATTCATTAACTTTGCTGTTTGAGTTTTGGAGGTCTGACCTGGGCCTTGTTTATATATAGGAGTACTTTTTTTTTCATGGGCCTAACACAACAGAGATCTTAACATTTTGGGGCCCTTATTTTTTGGGCATTTTTGGGGCCCGAAACAGTGGCTTTCTAGGCTTCCCTCTTGAGTCGGAATTGTTCTCAATGAACGAATTACAGTAATAGAATAATAAGAAATGGTGTGACCAAGAAAAATTATAAAATATAGCCTAGCTTATGAATAATAACTCGTTTCTCTTGACAAGGAACTGTTCATTTGTCAATATATTATTTGATCTTAGTGACATTGATGCAGGCCCTTTCGGGTGGATTAACTGGCTACTTTGGTCCAACAGGGGATTTTGTTGAAAGAGTTTTGGATGCTCTAACGCCTCAAAGTTGGATAAAAATAAAAAAATAACACCTCAGAAATCGATAAATGATTAGTACCCTTTGTATTTTTTCTTACAAAAGTAAATGATTAGTACCCCTTGAATTATGATCGAAACACAATATTTTTTGAATAAAAATAAAATTGGCTTATTTGCTTATTTTTGTCTTCATTCAGAAAATCTAGGTTTCAATTGTAATTTTTACCTTTTAGATTCATTTCGTCATGAAAAAACAATAATATAAAAACTAACAAATGCGAAAAAAGTTTAAATAAGGACAAAAAAAAAGCCATTTGGCTTATTAGGCCAAACAAGCCCTAATCAAACTTACGGTCGAGGGCAACTAAGCAAATAATTTTAAAATTAATGAATAGCTCAAATTAATTTATGGGATCCAAAATAAGCCCCACTCACTGATCAGAAAATGATTAGTACCCCTAGTATCATGATCGAAACCCAGATTTTTTTGAATGAAGACGAAAAAAATAATTTATTGGCTTATTTTTTACTTTATTCAAAAGATTTAGGTTTCGATTGTAATTTTTACTTTTTAGATTTCTCTCGTCATGAAAAAGCAATAATACGAAAAATTAACAATTGCGAAAAAAAAATTAAATAATGACCAAAAAATATATGCCATTTGGCTTATTAGGCCAAAGAAGCTCTAATCAAACTTACAATTATTTGATTGAGTTAATTCATCGAGGGCAACTAAGCAAATAATTTTAAAAATAATGAATAACTTAAATTAATTTATGGGATCCAAATTAAGCTCCACTCACTAATCGGTAAATGTTTGTATTCAAAGATTCTACACACAAAACACTGTACCCACGCACGCTTATCCACTTTCACTGACCAGCTCTCTCCTTATTTCTTTTCCACGCATGCCAAGCAAAAATTGCACTACCCAAAGTGACCTTGTTTAGATGGATATTTTTAGAAAGTGGACAATCATTTTGGGAAATTCAAAAATGGAAAGAGGGACAAGCAATTCGGGACGGAGAAGTACTATTTGTTTTTTCGTGCCATGCCATACTCGGCTAGAATCGTGCCGTGCCGTGCTCGGCTAGAACTATGTCATGTCATGTCATGCCGTGCCCGTCCCACTTCCGTGTCATGACGTGCCAGACCAATTTCTGTGTCGTGCCCATCCATGTGCCCACTTCGACTATGTCGTGTCGTGGCATGCCAGGACCACGACCTTGCCCATGCCGTGCCGTGCCGGCCCACTTGAAGAGCAGGCCCTACCCAGTGTACCCAAGCCTCAAAACACAGCCGTTTTGGCTCATTTTTCATGTGCTTCACCTTGTGCTCGCTTCTAGCATTTCCCCTTGATCCATGTTTGGTATCCAATAAATAGGCATAATAATTGATAATTTTGTGAGCCCATTTTGGGTTCCAAAAAAATTATTCAAATCGCAATTTATTGTTAAAATATTTATTCTTTATCCGTTCTTCTTCTTTGTTCTGGTCCTTCACGCCTCTTTTAAGATAAAGAATAGAAAAGATAAAAGATGACAGGCGTATGGGAAGTGCTCCACTTTTTAAGATTTGTTAGTGTATGGTGTAGCACACCACAATTTAGCATGCTCCTATTCTTTTTAGTCCATTTTTGTTACAGTATTTTCGTCATTTTTATTGTCTTTAATTTGTGTGTTGCTCTATGTTTTCATCATCAATATAATTTGGGTTATATGAATGAACGTTTAAATTTATTCCAAATCTATTACTACAATCGAAACCTAGATTTTCTGAATAAAGATAAAAATAAGCCAATAAGCCAATTTTTTCATCTTTATTTAAAAAAATTGTGTTTCGATCATAATTCAAGGAGTACTAATCATTTATTTTTGTAAAAAAAAATACATGGGGTACTAATCATTTACTTTTGTAAGGAAAAATACAAGGGGTACTTGTTAATGCTTTTTCAAAATTCGTAGGGGTCCTATGGATTCTGAAAAAGCCCCTACAGATATCCGATTGAACTAATTTTTATAAGAACCAACGAAAAATATTTTAAAACTAATGAGCGGTTTGATTCATCTTTGTGGAACTCGAAATGATCCCCACAAAAAAGGATTTGGGGATCTTGTAGGGCGCATCCGGGTCGTCCATCTTGCCAATGGACGGCTTGGATTTTAATCCAAATAATGGACGACTTGAATCAATAGGAGTTCGGATTAATCCGAGCTGTCGGTGCCCAAAATGGACGGCCGGATCGGTTGTCCTACATGCTTTGCAGTGCAAGCCACACTGCAGGAATCCCCAATCCCTACAAAAATAACCTACTAATAATATAAAATTGAGTGTTTGATCACTCAATTTTAGATCGACAATTTATTGATTTTTTATGGGGCCCATTTCTGAACCCACATTGATGATTAAAATCACTCATTGTTCTTACAGTATTTTTTTATTAGTTCCTACGAAATATTAATTCAAACCGCTACCCAATAAATGGGCTTGGTGTTGATATTTTGTGGTGCCCATTTTGGACCCACAAAAAGATTCAAACCGTAAGTTATTATTTAAATAATTTTTTATGAGTTCTTGTAAAAAATAAGCTCAGTCCGATATTTGTAAGAACTTCTTTCAAATTCGTGCAGGCCCTGTGATTAAAATTTTAAAATTATTTTCGTAAGCACATTATATTTAAGTTTGCAAAATTGAAAATAAGTACTTATTTTTTAAGAAAATTTCTGGAATGGGGTACACAGAGTACTCTCTCAATCTGGAGGAATTTTTTTTGTTACAAATCAGATACCACGTGATGGCTGATTGAAACACTTTTTTTCTATTATTTTTATTTTGTTCGGTACATTTTCAATCCAAGCCGTCATTTGCATTTTTTTAACAGCTCGGATGTGCTGCATTGGTATCCCACTTACCCTAAAATCAATTTTCTCGAATGTAACTTTCTCAACCAATCACCCCAGTTCATTCTCAACATTTCGAATGCAAAATTTGGAAATTAATTTTAGCACTCCAAAAATTGATGGAGGGGTTCTTAAACGACGTCGTTTTGTGTATCTATACATTTCAATTTTGGAGCCCCTCCATCAATTTTTGAAGTGCATTTCCCATAATTTTACACAAAAAAATAACTTCAGAACGTATATGTATATCTACACTGATAAGTGTAGATTTTCATGTTTTTGCAAATTGTTTCATAAATCTCTGCTAAGTGGTTTGCATACTGGCGATTGGCTACCAACATTCAC
>JAOTQK010067133.1:0-11153 GCA_025642025.1 Rhododendron ferrugineum | reverse complement strand
AAAAGTTCCTATTCTCGTGTTGGTGTGCTTCTCCTCCTTTTCATATGGTTGACATCAGTTTTGAACATTTTATTCTTGAGTTATTTCAGAGACATATACTTATTTGTCTTAGAACCATTATGTACGACCTTTTGATTAGATTTATTTATTTATTGGTAAGTATTGATTAGATTTAGTGTTTTATACACAGACAAATCGCATCATGTCCTTAGATATTGTACTATTAATCGCAGGCGCGGAGGGGAGAGTTAATGAATTAATTAAGGATGTGAAGAAGTCAGGTGAACACCTTTTCTTTGGGAGTTACGTTCAGGGTCCGAAATTAATGCATTCAGGCTCAACATGATTTGATGAATTGCAGGAAATGTCATTCTTTTTATCGATGAAGTACACACCGTAATCGGGTTGGGCACTGTTGGACGAGAAAACAAGGGGTCAGGTCTTGACATTGTAAATCTACTGAAGCCACCTCTTGGGAGGGGTGAATTGCAGGTGATGGTCTCTTATATATTCACGTTTCACTCTTATGTGACTGCATGAAGGAATTTGATACATAAGATATGCACTCATATGCCAAATGGGTCGTTATCCAATCTCTCAATCTTGATGTCAGGGGATCAATGTCCCTTGTTGTATTGCTGACCAAATTTTAGCTTAATGTTGAAAGTTCCTACCAGAAATTTTGATTCAATATCAACAATCACGTCGTGAAAACAAATCCATATAGATCATCAGTATTTCATCAAAAACTGACTTTTACAAACAATAGTATCTTTGGTAATAGTAATAATATACCCTAACTGTAACGTTCCACATCCCTCTGATTCTGCACTGGTTCTTAGAAATTACAAATAAATATACACATGGTTCTTTTGTCGACAAGAATCTTTGGAAATCAGGCTGGACTCGGTTGACCTCATGGCAGATTACTTCCTTTGGATCACCTTTCTTGATCCATGTTTCACAAGGAACCTGTTGAATCTGCACGTGTGGGCAAGTACTGCCCAAGTTTCACCCATAAACCTTCCAACTCTATCATCAAACTGAGGACACGCTTAGCATTACGCTCGTGAAGTCTCTCCCAAAGAGCAGAAGCAAATAACATCCCAACAATGAATGCTTCTGTTTCTTTCATACTGAAGAAACAGATGGAGGTTGCCAGATAGAGGTTTTCTACCACTTATTGAGTTTTGAGAACGGAGATGGGATTTAAATTAAAAGCCCACCTGATGTTAGGGTTGTGGATGCTTTTAAGCTATGTTACCCGTATCGATGTGTCCAACACCCGTATCCTTTTGGACACTCGGATCCTCTAATTGTTAAGATACTTATAGAAAAGGAATATCAAATTAGCTAGAAAAGCGATATTTCGAGTATTTCACATAGACAAGAAATAGGGAAATAGCAAAAACATAATTTTCTTAACCCTTTCTTGTTTAAATACATTTGTAAACTATAAACATAGTTTACGGTACATAATCTGAGAAAATTATGCAATATATAATACAAATAAGAGTTCAAGACGTGTCCCCGTACCCGTACCCAAGTTGGGGACACATATCCACGTATGCTAAGATTTAAGTTTAGGGAGGTCCAACGCTTGGACTTGCACCTGCACGGTCGCACCCGATACACCCAAGTCCATGTAACATAGCTTTTAAGAGTCTGCTCCTATATTTTGTTAATTAGTAGACATTGAAGAAAAACATTTTTTAACTGTATAGCAGTTTTACCATTTATATTGACATGCCTCAACATGTTCAACCATAATTTATGGACTAAATGCCAACAAAGTATATGAAATGAGTAAAAATTTTGTGATTATAGAAAAAGGATACTTTAAGACAACTTGGCGTATGTCACATAACTACTTGCTCTTGATGCTTGCAAATGCCAAATTGTCTGCAATCTAGGAAGAAGAGTTCACACCCCTTCTCAAAAAGCGAGTCTTGTCGCTCTTTCTACGAATTGTCATGTGAGCCATAGGGTTCCATGTGCAAATCATTCATTTTGTTCCTAGTAATTTCAGATGTCACAAGCGTATGAAAGAATGCTGGCAGGGGTGGGAAATATGAACCATTATGTGCGCTGTTGGCCTTTGGGGCACTGACGGATCTGGGTACCATCCATAATCGTGGATTGGGGATGTGGCTTTGTAAGGATAAGTTCAGCTTCAGCTTATTGCTTTTCACTGCTATCTTATATTGGGTCCTCGTTTCTTCAAATTTTGGAGCTTCAGCTAAGCTTCCCAACTGCTCACTCACTTATCACCTGCTTCCTGTATATATTCCCTGGCATTGTGATCTTTCTCTATCAAGTCAATGGGACATCCTACGAGGATGGTGGAAAAGAAGCAAATCATACCTAATTCTTGCTGGAGAGAACGTCAAAGAAATTGTTTCGAGTCAACGCTGATGAAAGAATCGCTGAAAGTGGTTAGGGCTTGAAAACTTTGTTAAGAATTGGAACTTTCTAGCCAAAGTGCGGCTTTTCTTGTACTATGGGGTTGAAAAGCGTAGAGTTTGTCCCTTATAATTGGCGTTCCTTCAATGTAGGACATTTTGTATGTCTATTAGGAGATAATTGACCTTCATTATGTTGGTTGGTATTGGCGTTTTCAGTGTACCATGTCCATTGAATAGGAATTCATCTTTTCCTGTGATTACAGGTTTCAGTGTATCAACAATATGATCTTGTGATCAAACATGAGAAATGAATATGTTCAGGCTTAAGTTATCTGGTACTATCTAGAATATCCTACTATGCTTTTGAGGTTATCTCTGTGATTGATTTTTTCGTGCTAGTCTATTTGTCGGGAACTTCTCCTTCCCAGGCCACACTTCAACACAAGGTCAGCTTCCGTTTCCATTACATGCGCCTTGCTAACTGTTATATGTATGCTATAGATGTACATTTCTTTTAATTTAGCTTAGAGGTCTATATATCTATGAATTAGTGTTTTGTAATTGTCTTAAAAGAGGATAAAACTGTCATATATTGTAAAAACCAGACGTGGAAGCTCATCATGCAACATATTTCGAACTCTCTCATCCTGTACATGAGAATCTGCTGCCAACAAGTCTCAAGGTATTTTGATGTTATGAATTAGTATTGGTGCTTGCCATTGATTCTACTGTACTGGTTAATAACTTAATAGGCATGGAAGCATTTTGTCGTTTTTTGGCTCCCTTTGTCAGTATTTTCCTGGAATCATGCAGATTTCTGACAGAACAGGAAACACAGGCAGTCGGGTTTTGCACGACCTCCTCCAAAGTGGTGATTCAGCTCAGAAATACATGCAGGGATCCAGAAGCATGAAAATTGACAACTGAGCGTGCAGGCGTGGTTTAAATTGCTTGGCCAACATTCGCTGCATCGTAAGATCTAGAGACTGTATCTTGATCATCCCTGTTTGGCATATTAAAACCTCTTCTGCAAACTATAAATTCATCGTCTGTAGGTTTTCCTTTTATCTTTGTGTTTGAATGTTTGTTCTGAAAATTGTTGTTTGATTTGTGTTGTAGCTTCAATAGTTTCAAGCCAATGCATGAATTGTGGAAAGGCTACATCTACATGAACCAACTTCTTAAAAGTGTTGGGTGAGATATATTTTCTTCTTGACTTCGCCTGCTTTACAATCATGCAACTTCTATGCCCTGTATAGTATGGGTATGAGTTGTAACTACGAAAACATGACTGCATTTTTATCTTGCAGGAAAAATCAGTTGGTGCAATACCTTCTCACTGCAGATCTACAAGGTGCTATGATTCTAGGTTAGACCCTCAAGTCAGTATTTTCTGCAGCAGTATTTTGTCTAAAGATTGGCCATATGCCCATGGAAACTTCGGGGACTCTCCACATGAATAACTTATGGAGAAATAGAAGCATTATCTGTGCTCAATCATATTTGGACGACTACAACTGTCCTAGCATTACCATAACGGGCACGTAGAATGGCCTAACTGCATGAAGGTTATGGAGTATTTTGATGGGGACCTGTAGAGGTCCTGTGATTCCTGGAAATAAGGAAAGGGACAGGGTGTATTAATTTTTTTTTGGTTTAATTTCATTTTCGAAGGAGAACAACAATGGGAGCAGTGGGATGAAAATCCCAGTTAAAAAGGCTTCTTTTTTTTTTTTGGTCTGGTGGTCTGTTTAGGTCATTTTTCTGCTTATAAAAATGATAATGACTTTTTCTATTTTTATGCCATTGCCATTGAAATTTGGATCAAGCCATCTAAAATCTAGATTACCGATCTACATTTTTTTTGGGTTCTAACTGAATCATTTTGAGAAAACATTATGGAAAAACATCTACTCTTTTGTACTCATGAATGCCTTGGGCTTCTGTTCATTTTTTTCTAGATTTTATTGCTTAAGTGTTTCTATATATATATTAATGTCTTTTTCTGGCAGTTGTTCAGTGTAAAGTAGCCTCCTTCACTGGAGTGAATGGTATCATGATTCATGAAACTACAGAAACATTTGGGATAATTACGCAAGATAATAAATTTTGAGGTAATTTATTTTGCGTGGAAACATTTTTTTTGTACTCCATATATAATTGAGGGCTGGTACATTGCACAACTTATAAGACGGGGCAAAATCCATTTAGCTTCCCTGTTGTTTGGCCTTGTGGCACTTTGGCCCTTGATGCTAGTAGCAGCCAGTTCACCCGCCCCTCTGATAGGGAAAATCCATTCAATCCACCGCTTCCATCCTCACCCACCCTTTCCGCTAATCCTTTTGCGACTCCTGTTAATCGTTTTATTTATTTATTTATGTTTCACTACTTTTTGCAATTGTGCCCAAAAAGATTTCTGTTTTTCTGTTCCAAGTTTATTGCTGGAAAATTACGTTGCATGGAGACAAACTTACCTCAAGGAATGTAGGATTGTGATGCTAATTTTGATAGTAGAACCCCAGGTAAGCCATTGTCTTCCTTGGTTGATCAGAGTTGCCATGCATTAATGCATACATGCATATTTTGGTGGGTATGCGTTACGTTGTTAACATATACATGTTGTTAACATACATACCTTTCAGATGTTTTTGCAGATGGTAGTTTCCTTGGATGTTTTTTCTTATCACCATAGTTTCCTTTGATATTGTGTTAGGTCATGCACACTAATGAAGATTGAAGCTTCTAGCTAGTGCTGGTTGTGGTTGTGAAAAAATGACGCAGGAGAATAATGGTGGTGATCCAACAACTTCGCATGCACTCTACATTTCCCAAAATAGCAATTATTTGAAGTGTCTATCAATCTTCTAGTCAAAGTGTCTAGGATCTTAATTGTTATACATTAATTAGTCTATGGTCAAGTTATCTATGTATTCCAAGTTATTTATCTCAAGAGTACTCAAACACATATTTCAATTAGTCTATGGTCAAGTCTTTTTTAATTTGTGTCTTGATAATGCAAGTGTCTTTCCCTATTCTTGGAGGGTTGTTCCAAGTGGCCTATAAATTATATTGCTATGAATGAAATCATTAGAGTGTATTTGAATTAAAATAGCCTTTGGCTTGTGAGAAGAATTATCTTCTTTAAAGTGGTGAGCGATCACTAGCCCTATATCCCTCGTTAAATCCTCGGGTGGTGTCAATTTATATCCCATTGGTTTTCTAACTTGGGTGGTGAGCTTTTTTTATTTTTACTTTTCTTCCTTCCCATCTGCAAAATCCGGTATTGAAAAAGAAAGAAAAAAGAGCATATGGGTAATTAGGAATTTAAATTTCCATGGAAAGTATCTGCAGCGTTTATGGTATGAAACTCAAATTGGTTTTGCCATATTTACCTGATTGGTGTGAAAATTTGTTCTCTCTGTTCTTTCCATATAGAGTTGGAATTTTATGATCCTCGGAAATGGCGCTATTTTTTTTTTTTCTCTTTAACATTTCTGTGGTTACTTTCTGCACAGGGACGGAACTACCTAGTGGGGAGGAGGGGCACGTGCCATCCCCGGTTTCAAAATTACCACCATTTTTTTTTACAGAGAAACGTTAAATATAAAAATATGAGAAGAGAACTTTAGCTCGGGGTTTCTAGTCTCCGTTTCAGCATTTGGTCTTTTTCCTGTTTTAAAACCTCTCAACTCTCTCTCATTTTATTGTCTTTTATCCATATGAATTTATGATATTGTTCTTGAATATAAAGAAGTGAATTGAAAAATGGGCGAAATAATAAATTCAAGTGGATAAAGACAAGAAAAAAGGTGTAAATGGCTAAAAGAAAAGTGTAGAAATCAATTCCCAAACTCCTAAAGGTTTGTAAACTTTTTCACTAGTGCTCTCTCTCTCTCTGGGTTTGTAATTTTTCACTAATTGGAATAGTTGTCCCCCTCACTTTTGAACACATAATTTTTTTCATGGACTAACGTGGTTGGACTAGATATTTACAAGTATGCAAAAAAAAAAAAAAAAAAACTAATACTTTGAAAAAATACTGTATAAATTGCAATTTCAAGAATGGTCAATTCTGATAAAAAAAATAATAATATAATACTCCCTCCGTCCAGTTTTGTGTCCGTTTAGTAACTCCAATTTAGGGGTTTTTCGGACAAATAAGTCACTTGGCTTATTTGTGGCTTATTTTTTGTCCTTATTCAAAAATTTTTCGTACCACTTGGCTTATTCTCATTTTTTTGGGATTATTGCATTCTCATGACGAGAGGAATCTAAAAAATAAATTTTTTTTATCAAAATCCAATTTTGACTTTTTGGCGGGAAAGTCAATAAGCCACTTTTGTGAGACTCAAAAGTGGGCGGGAAAGCCAAAGGCTTTTTTAGCCGAACAAGCCCTAATTAAGGTGACATCATCATTATAGTTTTCACATCAATTTTTACCTCCATTTTTTCCTACTTACCCTTTATGGAAATATCATCATTACACTTTTACTCGCTAAATTTTCAAAATAGAATCTACTTTTAGGGGCAAAATGAAAAACGTATCAACTTTTACCCACTAACTTTACAAAATTGGACACTTATTAAGGGATAACCCAAAATGAAATACTGGACTCTAAAAAATGGACGGAGGGAGTAATGTCTTTCATTTGAATACCATAAGAGAGTTGGAACAAGCCTTTATTTATTTTCAAAAAAAAAAAAAAGGAACGTCAAAACCTAGCTAATTATATGACTTTCTACTTAATTTTCTTCTTCGTATTTTTACTGGCAAAATAAAACTAGATTTATACTGGACGATGCCACCCCCACAACCAAATCCTACTTCTGCGACTGCTTTCTTGTAGATGCGCGTCTTATTTCCTATCTATACAGTTTGAGTATCCATTTTGTTAGTTTTTTTTTACCATGTTAGCATCAAAATGATATACTATGAAAAGACAGTTATGGTTTATTTAAGGAGACCATTATTACAGTACCGCAGGGACGCAATAGGCTATAGTTTCACAAAGCCATTGCTGGCCATCTTCACAAAGTCAGTTGCGGAGTTCTAGGACAGTGAGGTGAACCCAAAGGAAGTATTCGATGCATCAATAGGCTGTAATGTGCTTTGAAGCAAACCAAAAGTGATTATGAGTCAGCAACAAGGCTAGCAGCGGACACCGACTCTAACCTGCAAAACTAGAGTCACTTTTGAAATCCATTTGGACTCCAGTTTTGCTGGTTAGAGTTGGTGTTTGTTGCTTACCGTGTTGCACAGCTGCACCCTCGTTCGTGGCTTGTTGGTCTTAGGGTCTTGTTAGTTGCCTTTCAGAGATTGATGGAAGTTTATTCCCGGTCAATGGCTTTGGGTTGAACAACTTCATGTTATATGTGTAATATTTCGGTTGTACTTGAAATGATGTAGACTTCCGTTGCGTGGATGGTTAATAACTTGTTTGCCCTATGGATTTTGAATGTATATATTGGAAATGTTCCTAGGTTGTATTTGGAATTGATCATAATGGCTTGACGGATGGATTGCCATGTGTCGTGTCGGAATAGGCCAACTTGGTGCTACTTCGGGGCGGGGCGTGACAGGCAAGCTAAAGGCATGGTGGTGTAAGGTTTGGGATGAGGGAAATATGGCTGCCCCTTCAGGTGTAGCACAAGGGGCTATGGTGTTACATGGGATATAAGTTAGCAAGAGTGGTTTGGACAAGTTTGTTTTTTTATTTGAAATCTATAACATAACTTATATTAAGTCAAAAAGAGTACAAAGTGATAGTTTTTTACAAAACGAGGAACAATTGTTTCTCCCTGATTCTGAGACAAAACTGATAACAAAAAATCGGGAGCAACACTATGTAAAACAAAACCAGCCTGAGAAACTGCTGCATGTTTGGCTAACAAGTCAGCTACACCGTTAGCCTCCCGATAGCAAAAAGTGATCTGCACCGAGGAGAAATCAGAAAGCAGAACTTGAACCTCCTGGATCATCCTCCTGAGCCGACCTGCTTAGACCTGCTTCCGACATAAGACATTATACACAAAGACGTTTGGACGAGTTTGTTGATAGTTTTGATTGCAAAGGTACATATGTAAGGTGCGAATTGCAAAATTCTTTAGTTTGGGGAGTTAAGAGTGGAAAAATGTTGCTAGTATAAGATGTGATTTGGGAATATTTTTAGTTCAGGGTAAAGTGAGAAAATGATAATAATTTGAGGGGCTAAAATGAAATTATCAGTAATTTTCCGGAATAAAAAGCCTACTCCCCCACCCCCCGGCCCCCACCCAGCCGACTGGGAATAGATCCGCAACTCGCAAATTTGACATCGCCGTACACTCTCCCGGAGGTTCTCTCTCTCTCTCTCTCTCTCTCTCTCTCTCTCGTAGATGATGATATTGAAGCTAATCTTAGCTTTGTGACCTGTTTCAGGGAAAATTACAGAGAAAGAAGAGGATGATGGGAAAGCGTTGAAGAACTGCTGTTTCATAATTTATTTTTTATAACTTATATATTTATTTGTATGATTAGGCTTAGAGAAGGAAAGGTAATCCGTTTTTGTATATATAAATTTTCTAGCTTTACCATGAAATTCAAAAAGAGAAATTAATTTATACTGGAATCCCAGTTTTCATACTGTAAAGAATCTAGCTTTAACACTAAGCATCCACTATTTGCTAACGAGTACCTCTTTTTTTTCTTTTCTTTTTGATGGTGGCTGCCCCTGTGTTCAGCAGCAGCAGCTTCTGAATCAGAGATTCACTCTTAACAAATGGGGAAAAGGGTTCCGCGATCCTGTATCTTCTACTCAAAAAAGAAGGTTAATTTATTTGGACTCCACTTACTTCAATTATTACGGTTATACTGTGGTTTGCTTTGAGGAGGCCTGTTTGGTTGGTGGGATTATGCTAAAATTAGCGGCTCTAATATTTTTATTTATAGAAGAAAAACTTAATTGACTCTCGTTTTGGCAGCAGCGTCTGAATCCGAGAGTGTTTCCGTTATCCCGCCAATTTTTAAGCAAAAGGGTGCTGCGATCATATGTCTACCCAAAAAAGAAGGTCAATCTTTGTACCCCCTTCTTTCTTTGAGGGACGTTTGTTTGGATTAATGCGACTTTCTGTTTTTGGCAAAAGAATATTCACTGACTTTATTTTCCTTTATTGCTGGTTTGTTGCGTAGACGGATAATAATTTTGAGGACCACATAAGTCAGCTGCCAAATGAAATCCTTATTCACATTTTGTCTCTACTGACACTTAAAGAAGCGGGAAGAAGTAGTGTGCTTGCGCATAGATGGAGGGATTTGTGGAAATTCACCCCTGTTCTGAACTTTGAGGCACCTGAATCAGTGAGATTTTACGGGATAAAACACACAGAACAAGAAAGGTCAAAGTTTGTGACTTGGGTGAATCAAGTTTTGAAGTTGCATCATTGTCCTTCTCTGGATGAGTTTAGAGTTTGTTTTGACTTGTGTGACTTGAGTAGTGAGGCTAGCCATGACATTGATGAATGGATAAATTTTGTGATACCAAAGGGAGTAAAAAGGCTCGAGTTGGATTTGGTTACATACTTCAAAGGCAGCCGCTACACTCTTTCGCACAAGTCTTATAGCTGCTTCAAAAGCCCATCTAACTCATCTAGCATTAAGTTCCTAACGAGCCTTACTTTGAAGGATGTAAATGTGAATGGAGAACTTCTTGAGTTCTTATTGTCAAATTGTCCGCTTCTAGAGACGTTGTGTGTGTTTCGTTCAGAGCATATTGTTAATCTAAGAGTTGCTGGTTCGTCGCTCCAGTTGAAGCACCTGGAGATATTTCGATGCAAACGCTTGGAGAGTCTCGAGGTTTCTGCCCCAAACCTTGTCACCTTTAAGTATTTTGGGCAAAGAATAAGATTGCATATTGGGAACCTTCCCCTTCTTTCCAAGTTACATATTGGCGGGGGATATGGTGATCAAGTAACTTACGCTCTTGTGGCATTTTCAAGTCATCTTTCGCAGATAGCGACTCTTGAATTGGAGATGTTCTTCGAGGTTAGTATGGAACTTCTGTTGAGTATCTTTTTAACTGGTGCATGCGCCACGAGCACACGTTTGTATTTTTTTCTTTTAGTTTTCCATTTTTGTTGTCTTCAAGCTCTTTCTCTGTTTCAGGACAACAGAGAGATCCAAGTTCCTCAGTTAACAAATCTTGAGCATCTGAAATTGAAGATTTTTGATGTCGAAAGCTTAAGCCTTCTTGGTCTTACTTCTCTATTAGAAGCAGCTCCGTCATTGCGTAAATTTACATTGGAGGTCATCTTTCTTACTAGATGCCTTACAATCTGAATATTTTGCGATTGCATATGTCTAATGAGTTATTTGAGTTCCCACGCCTACTGCCACCTCTCTTTTTTTGACATTGAATGATGACCAACTATTCAACTAAAACACGCACTTGCTTTAAGCTCTCTTGTTGTTTACTTAGGGTTTGAGCAGTAATAACTAATATATGTTAACGCAATAGTAAATTATCTTATATAGTCACTTTTCTAGATTTTGACTGAATGCTTTTGGGTGCACGTATGACTTTGTAGTTTACCACTTTGAGATTCATCACAAATTTGCATTAGATCGAGCCTACGTATTGTAACATTCCCATGGTTTTTACCCAATAAAGTTAAGCTAGTTTCTGTGGGATAGTATGTGTTGGAGTTTGTCCCACATCGGTTAATTATCTCCTCCAAAACTAGTATATTAGTCTGGGCGGCCTCTCCACTCTT
>JAOTQK010067115.1:0-11156 GCA_025642025.1 Rhododendron ferrugineum | reverse complement strand
TAAATTAATCTAAGTCCTAAACTATGATAAATCTCTGAGCAATCATTTTGTATGAGTTGTCAGATGATGAGTTTTTTTGTCGGGGGCTTCTCTCTTCATTTGCTTCTTCTATTTATAGACAATGAGTCTGACTTCGATCTCCATTTCAGTTGACACCCACGTTTTCATTTGAACTGCTCGCTGTTCCCTCCAAAAAACAGTTGAAAATGGGCCTTCGAACGGTTGATTGAATTGGCTTCCTCCACATTCTTCTCCTTCCACGTTTATCGAATTGGTTCATGGCTGATTTCTGGATCACGGGCTCCTATATTCACGCAATATGGCTTAGTGCTGTCGAACATAACAATTCAAATGATTTGGTACAAACTTGATGGATTTCCCTCATAAAACGGGAGTTAATGACACCGTTCGATGGTTTTAGGGACTAATCAACGGCTAAACCTAATTGCCATCATAATTACTTTTGCTCGATGTCTAAACGCTGTCGTTTCCCATAAAAACGATACCGTTTAACGTTAGAACGACACCGTAACTAACTTTACGATCCCCTGCATCTCGGGTCTTAAATGGGATGTGCTCTGATAGGCCAAAGCACTATTGGATGCCACGTGTAATTTTCTCATTGGGTAGCGTATTTTAGGATGTAAACACCTAGGTACTGGAGTTAGTAACCTCGATCAATTGAGTGAGTGGATTTGTGATCACAGATTTAATACAAATCTCCCTCGCTAATTGGATATGCTTCCACCAGAAGTCAGATAATTCTATTCTCAAGGCATTCCAATACTTCTTAGGTTCACATAATTGAAAGCAGGATAACTTATCTTAAATTCAATCCCATCCTTTTGATGTGGTAAACTGTTGAACATGGTGGAGTAGATTTTTGGTGCCCAAGTCATCTATGGAGTAGATTTTGATATTGTATTTCCCTTTGATCCACAATGCCATCCTTGTTTTAGAAAGGTCAACCTTGAATCAACTTCAGTCAAATAGGACAACCATGGCAAGCCACCAACAATTTACTTGTGTAGTCTTGTGTTAGGTATGTTAAAACTTTGATCAGGTCCTAATACTAAGGTGGTAATTCATTTAAGCGACACCATAGAAAATAATAAATTACGATAAGAAACTTTGTATTAGGTATTCAGATACATAACTCAATCAAGCTGTTGTTGTGCTAGAGTTTTACAAAACAAGCAAAACTAAAATCCTGTAAAACAATGCAAATAATGCTAATTTTTGCTAGGAAGAAACAAGAACATGTAATATAAACATCTAAGTGAAGTCTTGACATTTGAAGACATTCTTTAGTGCTCCTCACTTCATTCTTCATATACTTTTCAAAATCTACAACGGTAAAGTTGCTTTACAAAACTGTTGCCTAACTTTTTTTTGAAACGTAAAAAATATTTTATTAATAAACTCGAGATAATGGGTACATTGAGGAAAAAAAAGAGAAGAGGGAGAGAAGAGAAGAGAAGAGCAAGAATGGAGACCAAATGGCATACCACGTAGCCACCATAATGCATCAGCGAGAAGTTGAGAAGAAAAAGAGCAGATTACATCCATAACAGAAATAGTATGCATACGTCCAGATAATATTATGAGTTTGGACAATTGTATATCCAACACACCAAATGATCATTTCATTCGGAGCATGTTTCAATCCATTCCAAGTAGTAACAACACCAAATTCTCCAATCGCGGTATACCCAACATCACATCATCGACCTCTTCACAGAGAAATGGCTATACAATAAAGCAAGGGAAGAGAATCACCTTGCCAATGGGTAACATTTCCATGAAGAGGCTGCATAAATGATTCCTTTGCCTTGAACAAATAGAAGGCTGCATAATTGATTCCTTGGCCTTGATCAAACAACAGCAGCATTACCATATCCTCCCCAGAACGCAGCATCAAGTAACATAAGACATAAGTAACACAACAACAATGCCTCCATTTAGAGAAATGTCAACATCCAAAACCAAAGCTTGCACCATATAACTTCATAACCAACATTAGCATCCATATAAGCATCCAGCAGAGATATAAATCCAGCATCCAATGATATAAATATTGGATAGGAAAAATCAACATCAATAACAGCACTTCCATGGTTCGGAGGTGTGATCCCCAAGCCCAGAAACATATCAGTTGAAAGCAAACATTCAGAGTATCATCCAACAGTTATGTAGCATAGCTTTCTAGTAATGAGTATCCAAAGAAATAGCCTGATTACCCACCCCAGCTCAATGTGCTAGATGTCACCAGATAAAGTGTCCACAAGGGAACAAAAAGATCCAATACCTAGAACCAATATAGACTCAACCCACTCACCAACCAGCAGCCAGACACTACCCAAAAACAAAAAAAACATGGAAGAACAAAAAAGGACAAAGAACAAGCCATACACCTCAGAAAGGCAGACCCAAAAAACCAAGAAAAAACAAGTAAAAGCCAGCAACCCCTCTCAAAGCAGCTCCAGAAAACCTAAAAAAGATAAACAAAACCAGCAACCCCCCTCAAAAAACTACCCAAGGCTACAGAGCAGGACTAAAAAAAAACAGCCCAAAAAAAAAAATCCACCAAAAAAACGACCACAGATACAAACAAAGAGCAAACCACACAAAAAAAGAAGAAGAGGATTTAATAGGATCAGACCTCTCCTTTCCCACAAAGTCTTTGCCTAACTTAAGAGTCAGGTACTGAGTTTATCTTCATCCACATTTTGGTTGTTCTTGAGTCCTTGACAAATGCCACAGAACATCAAAATCTGGTAACCATCAAGATTAGTTAGCAGGAACGACAAAAAGCTCAATTTTGGGGGGGTAAATGTTCTTCCAAGTTGAGAAAATCTCTTTATTTTCCACAAACTTATGATCCTCGCATTTAGAGTATGCAGACTTCACAGACTCCATTTCCATTGTAAAACATCATCTGTCATCCATTTGGACTGTAGATAGAATCTATTTTAGATTGTTGAGTTGCTCCTCATCCCAAATGTATAAAGACCTTCTAAACTGGAGATTCCAAGACCTTTAATTCTGTCTTTCCACTATCTTTGAAATCAGAGCTTCCTTTTGAACAGAGAGTGAACATTCTGGGGAATCAACACGGGGAAGCTTAAAAGCCTTTTTCTGTAATCACAACCAACATGCTAGTTCCAATAAAACACCAAAAAATGGTAATGTTTCATGTTGTGAGCATGGGCATTGAAGCCATGTTGCTTAATAATAGCTGAGTAGCCTGAGCTAAGCCTTCTGGAAGAAAATTGAAAATGGACAGAATGGGTACGGCAATGTACGTGGTTTCAGGTTTGTGATAAACTGTGCCTTGAATCAGGAAGACTAAGCACAAAGTTGAATACTGGTGCCATGTTTAACAGTTGTCAAATCATTAAACTGAATATTGTCAATTTGTCATTGAATATACGAAGGCTAACCTTGGTTGGACTTTTAGAGGACTGATCACAACATAAAGCATGTTAGCTACCCCCTTTACACTACCCAGAGTCTGGACATGTTTAAACAACATAACATAATTCACAACCTCACTCCAATTATAGCAACTGAATCTACAACCTGTTTTTGTGTGTGTGTGTGTGTCATTGGATATTAATGAGAACAAAGCCATTGGTAATCTCAATTCTCAAGCAAAACATCTTGAGGAAAAAGCCCATCACAGATCATGGCCCATCACTTCTATTACTGACGCAAACAAGCCCTTTTAGTCAAACAAATACAGTTCTTCTGAGCCTATGTACCTGAATCTAGTGACATGTTCTAATAAAATCCAGTCAATTAGGTGATTTAACGATCATAGCGACATCATATATGGAATACATGCATGATTTATAGCGGCAATCCTAATGCAAAATTACAACTACATCACTATATCACACAAATCATCCAAACTGAATACCAATGGAAATTTACCTCTGCAAAACACAAGACCACAGAACAGACCAAATCATGCGTCTTCTTTGTTGTAGACCTAACCAACCCAGAAATGAAGCAATAAGAAATCTCACCTATACTTTGAATGACGGTGACAGCTGCTACAATAGTGTTTTGAACCTAACATGGTACAACTATTGGAGTAAAATAAGGAGCTCGATCGGCTGAGGAAGTACCAAATTTTAGTAAAATTGGAAAAGAGAGTACAATTTCATTGAGTAAATTCCGAATAACCAAGCACTCGTCTCTCTCACTCTTGATCGATCGCCTAACGATTGTAAAATCCAGAAGAGAGTACAGTTTCAGCGAGTAAAATCTGAAGGATAATAGATACTTTTTCTATAAGTTTTTTTTTGGGTAAATACTTTTTCTATAATTATTTGGCAAAGAACATGCCATAACACTAATCGAAGCTTAGTTAAACTACAAGCCTGGAGAAGGATACATACGGCACAAGTCGTCGACCTTCTTGGCTATTCTTGATTTCCTTCTCCGCTTTGTTGATACTGGTAGAATAAGGTCCCAATCCCGGTATAAATCGTTCCAATTAATCACTTAAAAGTGACGAAATTCCCAACCAAAGAACCATAGAACCAACCTACCTCTCTGCAAAATCAACACCAACAATCACAATCATATGCAAACACACACACAAAATCTTAAACCTCAAGACAAATAGGACCTCACAATCAAGTTACTATCAGTACGACATAAGCATTCGCTTATGAATAAATCTACTTTCAGTATAATTGAATGAAACAAACAAGGAAAGAGGTATCGGTATCCGGCATGGAAACAAAATCGACTCTGGTAAAAAATGGAAGCATCATCTTTTTTTTTTTAATGTCAAACAAGGCTTTAGTTGCACATTCCGATTTGAAATTAGTCTCTTTTACCTCATATTTTCAATGTTTCATTTCTACTATCTAGTATCTGCATACATAAAGCTAATGACATTGAAAATAAAACAAGACTCACAATTCCAAATGGTAAAAAGTCACCGTAAACGAAGAACCAACATAAAGCAAAGAACACAAGGAAACATTAAACATGGGAATTCGAATTTGAAATTGTAACCAAGTGTCGCTCATGGGTTCTATACCTGAATCATAAATAGAGTTTCTCTGGTCCTTTGCTAATCGGGGATAAAACTCCAGAAATAAAAAATGCCAAAATAGGAATAAGGCTTGATATTAGTAGAAATTCTTTATTTCACCCCACTTTATATACTTTATACTTATATAGAAAAAACAGAAACAGGCCACAACAGCAAAAATTGTTATTTTTCCTTTATAATCCAAAAATTGAGTATGCATGTTATGGGGAAAAAAACACGAAAAAAATATCTGTTTTAATATTCAAGTAAGATTAAAATTGATAACAAAGATGAAAACCAACCTCCATCATCAATGCAAAAGTTTGTGTACTTTTTTTTCATCTCATTCAAAGCCTCAAGAGCTTCCCTATTTCCCCCTCTTGTGTTTTTTCGATAACTCAGGTGTCCGGGCTCTATTCCTCCTCTTGTGACCGACCGAAGTCTTCAAAATCCAAGGGTACAAAAGAGCCCTTTAAACCACTACATTATTGCTAGAAATCCAGCACAAACACACCACTAATATTTTGGTTTTATAGCAAGACTAATTTTACCAAACGATGGGCGAAATCTGCATTGATGTATGGTAGGGGGCTGAAGACTCATGTTTATTGCAGCAGATTTTCTGCTTCAACTATAACTATGTTACTATGAAGAAGAGATGGGTATACAGAACTGTTAAAATTTGAATCAACACACATGAAGGAACACACAAATGAGTGGTCACTCCAATTTGGGAGAAATTATGCATATAAGGACCTACCAAGTAGTGAGAATCAAAGACAACACCATCCAACAATATGACACAAGTCCCATGCACAATACACTAATTGAGAAATACAAACTCCTATGTTAATAAAGTGAATAACAATGAAAACATTGTCTTGATACAGTAGCTAAGTCTGGCCTCCCAACAAATAAGTAAAAAATCTTTCGAAATTTCATTGATAAAGAGCTTTCCTCACAACACGGGGTTCACCAGATATCTGAAGCAAACCAAAAGATAAAAAGCAATAAGCAATAAGTTCCAAAACTGATACTAAACAGAACCACTCCTCATGTTAAAGTTCAAAGCTATCACAAGCATCTAGTATGGAGGCAATGGTGACTCTAGATAATCCAGTACCCAAACAGTTTTGAGGCAAGACTATTCAAACTACAACAATTCCATGAGATTCATTGCAATTAAAAAAAATTGTTAAAACATATGAGAGAGATGAATGACTACTAATTCATCTCAGTTAACAGTAGAGTGTAGTCATTACCATTTAACACAAACCCAATCAAATAACTGCCACCACTGTTACCTATCTGCAACACGTTTCCTATCAAACATTAAGTGCCATGTTTTGTCATTACTCATTAAGATTCTTTAACAGGGCTTCAGCAATGACAAAAGATCAGCAACATGAAGCTGGTAACGTCCAACTTCGTATAGACAAGAAGGAATTCAAATGGGCTTCATTTAAGAACTGTCAGACAACAGTCAGCCAAACAAATGAATGCAAGTGAAAAAAATAAAAATAAAAAAATCAAGTGGAACTTATCCTGTCACCTGCACAAGTTCATCGGAGCCCAATGCACAAGCAGGCAAATGGTCATCTTTCAAAATGTGAATGTGGGCACCAGTTTCACTGCGTATGTTCTGAACTATCTGTCCTCCTTTCCCGATAACACCTCCAATCTGATCAGACGGCACAAGAAGTTTAGCAGTAACTTGTGGGGTTTCTTCCATGTTCTCATCAGCCCCCAAGTCCTCAGCAACAACTCTGTCATGCACCCTAAATAGGGCATCCTGGACTGGACAAACCATATCGTCAGTGTCATCAAACCTGTTTGTTTCTTCACTTGAGCTGTAGATAGTGATAACACGCTCCTCACATTCTTGTACCGTCTCATAAATCCTAATTTTTGATTTACTGTCTGCCCTTAATTGCTTAACGATTTCGCCACCCCTCCCTATAATACTCCCAATCTTCTTTCCAGGACACAGGAATCGGTATGCAGTATCTTCCTTCCCAATAGAAAAGGAGTCTTTATCATCACGGTGATTTCTCCTTTTATTTCCCCCATCATCCGCATAATTAGAGTGAGAATGGGTTTGTTTTCCATAACTATTTCTCTGGCCAGCCATAGAAGAAAACGAGCTGTGATCTCTTTCACATGTGAATATATGACATTTAATCATCCATTATGACACTTCAAGAAGCATCAAGAGAAAGAGGAATTTCCTATCAAATAGATCACATGTGAGTATGATAATGCCGCACACGTTATATTCAAAATTACAACTCTTAAAAAAGTGGCATCATCTGCATAAATGATGATTGATGACGTAATAGCCTTAAAAGCAGTTGAAGACAAAACAAAATGTATGGAAAATAAACACAAGAATGAAAGGGGGAAAAAGGAAAGAAAATCACTCAAAGCGGATAAGAACAAAGAGATGTAGATATTTCCTCCTTAACATGTAGATTAGAACAACCCTCTTTTTTTTTTTTTTTTGTATTTTGTTCACAATTCAAAAAGACTAAGGATCCTCTCTATTCTGTTTTTTCCTCCATAAACTCATTTCAGGACACATCCAAAAATAACAACTGTAGCACATCATAAACTCCTCACATTTTGACATACAGAAGGATGCACTACAGACATTGTCCAAGGCCATTTATCTCAAGTAAATAAAGAGCATCCCAAAATTTGAAGGTAGTTGAAACTAAAGATCGGCACACAAAGACAACAAGGCATGGTTGCGCCAGCAATATTTGACCATGTCTTTAAACTGTGCTAAAACTATTCGCAAGGATTCAAGTTTGATATGAAGTTTAAGCACATAAAAGCGAAAATAAACTCTCCAATTTCATTGGAGAAACAAGAATCCGAAACTGAGAACAAACTACATGGCACATAAAAAGTTGGATTGAGGGAATAGGGCCTATTACCAAAGTGGGAAGACATGGGAGTAAACGGGGGAAGAGAAGTGCTTGAAAAAAAAGTGTCCTTGATCATCTTACTTATCAACTTAGGGTACGTTTGGCTGCCTGATTACTTGGTTAAACAATTTTCTACTTTTGGCTTCTTGGTGTTTGGAAGCTCATCCCGCATCGATTAAAACAAATGAATTGGAGAATCCATATGAGCTTTTCAGATTCTCCTTATTTTTTTAACACTAAAAAACCTATTTTGCACATATTATCCAAATGCTTCCTTCCCTTACTCCATTTTCTTGGACCGTGAGTGAACAGAGCAAGCGAATAGGTATACCTTTTCCAATTAAGCTTTTGCGATTTTTGAAGAATTATTCTCAACTGTCTCTGCACGAGATTCAATGTCATGAACCCGACGTTACCAACCTAAGTGAAAGGGGGTGAACACTCATCGTTTACCAGACTTTTTGGGAGCTAAAATCCAAAGATTTGGATTATAATTGAAACACTTATACTTTACAATTCATAATCCAAAATCAACAAAATAACTGGAAGATACTTCCCCTCACAGCTTATGTTTCCTTTGCTCTGAATTTCCTCAATCCAGACGAACTGCACGAGAACTATGAGTACAACAAATAAACTTATCGACGAATTTACCATCTCGAATGGTTTTCTTTCTACAGAGAAATTTTTTTCCATGAAAACAAACAGAAAAGCTGAATAATCCAAAAGCTCACAACTTTTTCTTAATCACAATACAAGCATTGAGTATGATAAATTTCACGATGTTCACTTACTCAAGGTCCTCTAACTTCAGATCAAGGTTTTGAATAACAGTATCGAGAAATGTAACAGTAACGGTCGAGGTATAATGGTACCGGGAGTATGAACGAGAATCGGTTGTCGCAATCGTAATTTTTTAAAATTGTTTGAAGAAGAATAATAATTTAAGTGCCGAAATCACCTATCCTATTCTCGTGAATAATTGATGGCCAGAGAGAGAAGGGTGTGCATATTTACCTTGAGAATCACGCAGAAACGAACCATTCGACTCCCAACGCTTTCCTTCATGACATGGAGGAACTTTCACAACTGAAATCAAAATGGAGCCCAAGCAAATCAATTGAAAATGGGAGATAGGAATTTTCAAAAAATGAAACGAAAAACCTGCGATGGTCACTATCTACAAACATCAAATATATGAAACATCAACTTGGGGCTAGGGCAAGAGAAAATAAAGGAGAGCTGAACCTCTGGGGAAACCTAGCTTCCATTCGATTCAAGGGCTATCGAAAAATTCCCAGCGTCGATGTTGATGTTTCTTCCAAACAATAATAATAATGTTAGGAAATCCAAGGGCAAATCTTCCATTCGATTCAAGGGTAAATCTTCTAAATAATAATGTTTCTTCCATTCGATTCGAGTTGAAATTGATTTTTTCCAAACGATATTCACCGAGTCGTTGGGATTTGATTTCTTCGCCAAAAGCTAGATGAAAACATTCAATCTTATGATCACAGGGAAGAAGAAACCCTTAAGCCACGATGAATCAATCTGGGTCTCCACCTTCAGCTTCTCAGGTTCCATTCATCATCTTCTCTCCGCCATATACTGTTGTCAATCGGTACTTTCGCCTTGTCAACAAAGCAAAGGAAAACGGCCAGAAAATACGCCGGAAAATCAGGGATCAGTACCAAAAATCAGTGAAATCCGGAAGGAGAGTACCAATTTCGTGAGTGAATTCCGGAGAAACGACTATCGTCTCTCTCGCTCTTGATCGTCTCCAGGCAAAAGGAAAAATACCAAAACTAACCCCAACTCCACACATGCAAGGACCAAACAGCAAGGAAAACTCGAGAGGGCAATACCGTAATTTCAACACATGAATTGGCTTACCAAGCTACGTTCTTTTTAATGCAAGTGCTTCGCACGTTTTCGCGTGCTCGTTTGTTGATTTGTTATTTGTAAGTTTTTTTTGTTCTCGTAGTGGTGATAATAAAGAAATATTAAGGTGTTATTGTAGGAGAAATTATGTTAATTTTTTTTATGATCTTACGCTTCTAAGAAGAGCAAGTCAGCAGCAAGTAAAAAAGGAAAACATTTTGCAATACGTGGCTTTGTTTACATCGTAGTGTTTGATATCAGCTATGACTTCAATGATGTCTTAGCAAGCAGTTGTTGATAGACGTGTTGCGAATAATGCAGGGGCATCATTCACTCCAGCACCCCCCATGGCTGTTGGAGTTTCTTTCTAAAAGTTAGATATGATTTGTGCCTTGTCTTTGGGAAGTAGACCATCATGCACTACGCCCAGAGCACCCACTAGCTGTTCAAAAAAATTCATCTCCTCTGTTAGCAATTTATAAAAATACGAAGAAAAATCAATGTTTGGAAGCAGCAATGCAGTCAGGAATATTTTGTTCAGAGTTGACAACTATTAAATCAATCTAAATAGGGGCATATATGCTATTTTGGAGGATATAACCTGTAATAAAAATTAAAATATGTAGACCAAAGTGCAGTGAAAAATTTTGTGGGGACGTTGTCCCCCTAGTGGCTTGCTACAATTTGCCACTGCTTGCAAAATACTATCTTGCATGCCAACCAATTTTTGAAATTTCAGGGCTGACCCTTCACCTGTTTTTGTGCTTCTATGGCCGCCTCGTTGCTATCTCTGGTCAGCATAACAGTTTTGATGTTCATTGACTTCAGCTCGTTGATCGCTTCTCTTACACCAGTTCGACAACTATCAGAAAGGCTAAAAATTCTAGATGGAGCCGCTCCCAAGAATATGTAACCAACGGACTTTCCTTCACCACAGTGACCTATGCTTGGAGTTGAAAATAGTTTGAAATGAGTCTAATGATAAGGTCGAATAGGACAAAGAAAAAGGCGCAGCAGCAAATGCAATAGGATTGGAGACCACCAACAATTTCATGTTAAAAATAGAGCAAATTTCACTTTGATTGCCTGTGCGCTTTGGTCCACAAAACATGCGGCATTATGTTCTAGTTTCAAAATGTTGTGAAGGTAATCCTCCCTGAGCACCAATCACAACGAGGCAATCGAAGTTTACCCCTCAAAATAAAATACTCCCACAGAGATAACACTTTCAATTGCATTACTGTAAATCTTGTTGTTTCAGAATAAGATTGAAAGTATGGGTGAAGCTCTTC
>JAOTQK010067050.1:0-11161 GCA_025642025.1 Rhododendron ferrugineum | reverse complement strand
TCATTTTGGGTAATACTTATTATATGCGAGGGTCTTTTGTTGAAATGCTTTATTTATTTATGTTGAAAATCGAGGGCATGACACCTAGGGTTTTCAAGAAGCAATCAGTCAATCCCATTAAATCTGAAGCAATCAAGCTACTGAGGGATCAAGGTGGTGAGGCCCAGGAGCCTTTGGTTCAATTTATTTTTCATTTTTATGCTTAATCATAGCTTTCTGATTCTCTGTTAACTGTTTAGTCTGGTGTGAGGAAGAACATTGGCCAGGGCTTCGATCCGTCGGCCGGTACATCAAACCAGGAGGATCTCTCGGCCATGACATCCATTCACTGGCAGCGAGATCCATCTCCCTGAGACATGTTTGTTTTATTCTGCTTTCTGATGCATACTTTACTTATCGTCTCGGCTCACCTTATTAACTGTTTAAAGGCTAAATAAACAGACTACGTGTTATAATTAAATAGTGCATATGTTAATCTTATGTCGAACAATTATGGGCCAGTCTCACGACTGGGCAGAGAGGGGTGCCTAACACCTTCCCCTCATTGTACCTTTGGCTCCCGTGCCCAGAATCTCTATCTGTTTTTCCTAGTTTTCTTAAACTAGGTGGCGACTCTGTTTCGATGATAACCACTATCGTGTGGCAATGTTCCTAGCCATGGGAATATCCACAATCTTGGTTTATGTAGCAAGCAACCAATGAAACCGCAACGACCAATCTGTATGGCGATGCCCCGCTTTAGGGAGGTGTCTACAGCTTTTGGCGACTCTGTTGGGGACTAGAGAGCCATAACCAGAAAGTTTGACATAAGACTAACACATGTTTTATTTAATTCTTTTATCATATGCATCAAGCCGGCAACCTCGTTGAGTTCACATAATACCCCGGCATGTCACGGGCTATGTTAGGGGTTTCAACAAACTCTACAGTCACTTGTACCTAGTGGTATATCAAAAAGAAAACCTTCCGATCTCCGCCTATGATGGGCTGGCGAAAGGACTGGTGCCCTTTGACAACGGAGCACCTTGAGACTATCTATACCTTACATGTGTTAGAAAGTCATAGAACCTATCAAACTAAGACAGGAACCTGCAGGTTAAGAAATTTTCCTGCATTTTGTCTTGAAGTTCTTCCTCACACCATGTGTAAACTACTATTGTAACATTTCTTTCTGTGCAGAAGGGTTGGAATTTTCAGCCCAAATCCTAACCCTATACAGCCAAGTACTGACTTACAGGTACTTACTTTTAAAAAGCAGGCGCGTAGGTAGATCAAAGAAGCAACCACATCCAATTTTATACTCTTATAACACCCGAAGTCACGCTAAACGGAGGTCTTTTCATCCGTCTCGTCTGTCGTCTTCGCCTGCCAAAACACCATCACCGCAATGGTCCCAATCACTTCCAGGGACTTCGCGGTCATCCTCTCAGCAATCCCGATCATCCACCAAATTCCAAGCTTCGCCAAGCAATCCTTCCACTCTCATGGCAGACAATGACGCCACTATTGCAGATCTCCAAGCTCAAATCGCTACTTTGCTAGCAGAGAAAGCAGCAAGAGATGCTGAGGACGAAGAAAACATGGTAGAAAATTTGAATCCTCTTAAAGTGATAATGACAGAAAATCCAGAACTGACCAAGCAAGTCAAGGAGATCAAACACGCTCTGGTCCGTTCACAAGGAGATCAAATCCTGGACTTTAAAGGATTCTGCCTCTTCCCGGATTCTTAATTGCCTGAAAGATTCAAAATGCCAAACATTGAAAAGTTCAATGGGACTGGCAACCCCACCAGCCATGTCCGCCATGTTATCAACACCTTGAAGCCAATGGGATTGAACGACGAGCTCATTGCTCAATTATTTCAAAGAACCCTCACTGGAAGTGCCCTCGATTGGTTCCTCACTTTGGAATTCGTGCATTATCACACTTGGCCAGAAATCGCCAATGCTTTTGTCAAGCAATATGCATACAATGTCCAGGTTGAGCTAACTACTCGAGATTTGGAGATGACCAAGCAGGAGTTAAGCGAAGCGAAGACTTTGTGACCTTTGTAGCTAGATGGAGAGAAAAGGCCGCTAAAATGAAGAACTGCCCCTCCGAGGAAGACCAAGTGAGGATAGTCGTCAAGAATCTGCAGCCTAAGTATCTCAAGCATACACACAGGCTATCACAGATTTCAAGCGCCTGCATGCTACTGGGCTGCAGATTGAAGAAGGGATCAAACTGGGACTCATTGGAAAAGAAGAAGCTCCTCCACCTAAGAAAGCCTTCCAAAGCCGTACATCTCATGCATCCGTAAACGCTCTTGATCCAGCCTTGCCACAAGACCCTTTCCAAGCTAGCCCTTCCCGAAGCTCAAGTCGGCCTCACCGCAACTTTAGCCCTCTCTACATGACTCTCTCCCAAGCCTTAACCGTCTTGAGCTGTCAGGAGCATCTTAAACCCTTGAACAAACCGCCTCCTCAGCCACCCTATGGCCCAAACCATGACCTAAACAAGTAGTGTGCCCACCATCAACATTCTGGACATGAGATAGACAATTGCATGCATCTTCGCCACAACATTCAAGATCTCATTGATAGTCGAACTATAAAACCTCCACAACCTGATGCACAAAACAAACCACCCCACAACACTGAACCACCCTGAAATATCAATCTCATAATCCTATCTCACAAGCTCGTATACCACCCTAGCCAATACATTGTCCAAAGCACCCAAGCCAGGCCAACCTTGACCTTCCCAAAGGAAGATGAATGTCTCATGATGGAGGAGGAAGAAAACAATGAGTCCGATCAATCGGAAGTGATCGATCCCGACATGTCCGACATAAGCAACGAAGAGCAAGCAAATGAGGAAAAGCTAAGGAAATGGAAAGAACATTCCTGGGCAAAACACAATTTGGAGGATCCCGACATTCCATTTGTAGAAGATGACGAATGGGTACGTATCTGGTTTGAGAATAGGAAGAAGGAAAAGGAGAGGGTCATCATGATGAGAAGACATGTCTGCTTCGAGCCTGCTCAAATAGTGGTGCCCATCAATTGCCCCAGAACCACAATACCTCCAATTATTTGGGAAACAATCAACCTTACAGAAAAAGTTGAGGAATTCCAGATGCAGCCGTGGGTCAATCCCTACAAAGAATGTTACTATAGTCAGTGGATAGAAGAAGAAGAAGAAGAAGGTCTAGACTTCATATACACTGATCCATACCGAACAGGAGAAAGTGACTTTGACGAAATGGAAGGAGAATATGACGATCCGCTCGATGAAATCTCCTTAGCATCACTATTCAATCAAGTGGATGTAACTAATGATTGCTCAGTTAACAAGGAGGAAGAAGAGATGGTAAAAGCCCAGGCTGACATTTCTATTTGGGGACTGCTCATCTCTCAAGGAGGTAGCCACCGTGCAAGCTTCAATGATGGACCCAGTTCAAAGGTTCTGTTTGGTAAAGAAGAGGGTGCAAAAGAGTATAAAGTTGCATTAGGCAAAGAAAATGACCTTGACATGTTGCAGTAGCTGAGAAGTCATGACATGGCAAAGACATTGAACATTGCTTTCATTTTCTAAAACAAACTAGAACATGTTTTGGGCCCTTGTTTGGGCATTTCTTTTCTGCTAAGTGAATTCCTGTTTCATTTTCTAGATTATGCTTATTCAAATTGCAACTGCCATATGTTATCGTCTCTTTGCCAAATAAGGGAAACTCTAAAGGATAAAGTCATTCGTGTCAATGACAAAAGGGAAAGAAAGGATGAACTTTAGTCGCTTGAACTAGGTTTTTAACAAAACTCAAAAAGAAGGTGCTATCTCTGTGAGAACACTTAGAGTTAGCTTGCCTATTACGAAGGTACAAATACAAAGGGGATTCATAAAAATATCTCCACCAAATTCCTCTTCAAAGTACAGAAAGCCTCTTGAGAGAAACGCTCGTTGGGTAACTCAAGCAACCCAAGCAAAAGTAAGAGCAAAGCCTGCTAGGGCAAGAAAATGCAAAAAATCCAGCCTAGGCAAAAGTTAAGGCATTCAAAGAAAAGCTCGCTAGAGACTCAACCTCCATTAGGTAACCTAGGCAAAATCAAGAGCATGTGAGGTGAAAAACCAAGAATATAAACCGAACCTCAAAGGTGGTGATTTTGGAACTACGTGAAAGGCCTGATTCCCTGATTGGGATACGTAGGCAATCTCACTTTGAGATACGCCCCAAACATCTTTGTATTCAATGATAGGCATAGCTAACCCTGCGTATTGAGCTCGCAAAAGATGAGTATGCTTTCTCGAGGAATTGACAATAGCAAAAGACACAAGAACTATCGTTCATCTCTTCTGACTCAAGAGTCATTGACACAACAAACAAGATATCTCAAAGACTCCCGAAATTGTCAATAAGGCTATAGGATATGGCAAAATCAAAACCAAGCATAAGAAAGAAGAGAAAGGAGGAAGCCACTTGGCTAAAACAAAATCTAGCTCCCTTTGCAAAACAGGAATAACGGTCGCAACATCAATTCCTCAGCCGCGTGATAAAAAAAAAAAAAACTTCTGCATATTTTCAAACACTAGGTAAAAACAGCAATTACTTGGTCAAAAGCCATGTCCTGACTGTCATATGCAAACTCAAAACATTTAGGGGCATTTCTCGCTTTAAAAAGGCTTAAAATTACAAAATTTTCACTGTGGTTACTTTAACTATACAAAATACAGTTTTTGCTTGGCTCTCTACTAACTATGAATAGGAAAAGAGAAAATCCTAAAGCTAATCATGACGACGTCTCTGAGACGACCTCTGAGATGAAGATGGGGATCGCTCACTAGCTCCCCTACCCTCCACACCAGCAGCCGGTACTCGCTCAGCCTCAAGCAGCAAGAAAGAAAATATGAACACTCAGATTCAAGAAAGGGTACAAAGCAAAAGGACATATGGGAAAATCGTACCTCAAGAATCCGACGACGCTGTGTAGAGACCCGAATAATTTTAATGTTTAAAATATTAATTAAATGCCTAATTGAGAAAATATGGATTAATTGGGAAATATTTGGATTGAGGACCAAAGTAAAAGAATAGAAGTTTGTAGGGAGAAGTTGTGATTTAATGATTTGAGGGTATATATAGGGGTGTGATCTTGTAGGAGATCATTTTCTCCTCTTTTCTCCTTCTCTCATCCGGTCTCTCCATCTCTCTCCACCGGCTCTCTTTCTCTCTCCTCTCCTCTCACTCAAAGCTCCACTCCATCACCCAAAAACCTTCAAGAATCAACCTCATTCAAGCCTTGCAATCACGTTCCTAAGCTTGAAAATCCTTGGGTCGAGTTCGAATCAGAGTTTCGGAGTTCAAAAGGCTAGGGCTCGTTCAATAACGCGTGAATCTCGGCCATTGTTGCGAGGTAGGAACTTCTTGACCTCTTTTATATGTTTATGTGTTGTTTTGGTGTAGATTTGTGCCTAAGATTGTCGGATTTTGGTTGTTGTTCATGTTCTGAAATTTTGCAGAAATCGCCACTCGAAGCCCCGTGGTATCGATATGGATTTCGTGCCGTATCGATACCACAAGCTTATCTTTTCGATTAGAAAGTGTGGTATCGATACGGATTTTGCCCGCATCGATACCAGGAGCTTAACTCCAGTTTTTGCTCCTATTGCTCCTCCGTTGATTGTTTGAACTTCTAAACCCTCTTGAATACCTCCTAATCGATCTCAAGCTTGTTTATTTGGTTTCCTTTGACCTTTCGTTGTTATCCTTGTCCGTTGGCCTTCCGTTAGCACGAATCGAATGTGGAATTACTTATTTAAATGTCGTTAAGTGCTTATTCGTTGATTGTTGGAATATGTGACTATTTATGATACGTTTGTGATATTGTGGTATACTTAAAGATGTTACGTCGATGAATGTGACCTTGGGAAAGTCTTAGTTTGAATATTGTTTGAGAAATTAGTTGTTGGGGTCGGAAGTTGGCTTAGGGAGTCCCGTAGCGCAAGGGGTGGTAATACGAAGACTTTGTAGGGTTTCGTAATGCAAGGGGTGGAAATACGGTAACCCAGGTTGTAGGGATCACCGTGACTCAAGGGTTGGTAACACAGTAATCCTCGTGGTGTTGCACGGTAACGCAAGGGGTGGAAATACCGATGGTGGGAGTTTGAGGTAGCGCGTTGAGTTCAGATTGTCGAGGTCGTTGAGTAATGTGACTTATGTACATAATCGGAATAGAGAACCACATTGCAAATCAATCGGTCATTAAGTATCGAGCTCTGTTTTCCTTATCTTTCTTTCCATTGCACTAAACAACATGTTTGCATATAACATTGGTAAAGATTTTCCTACTGGGCTATTGTAGCTCAACAAAATCCTTCTTTTTCAGGTTCTAATGTTGGACAGTGACATCATACAATGCATGCTTGGGATGTGGGCGACTATTTGGAAGCTTATCACTTTTAGTTACTTTCACATCTTGTAATAGTTAGCTTTTGGTCAAGATGGTTTTGTAACTAATTATTCAAGAATTACTTTTGATAAGAAAGTTTGTAATACTCCGTACATGTTGTAACTATACTTAAACTAATTTGGGCCGTGGTGCCAAGGTTGTATATTCTTTGACTTGGGGACTCGTTTATAATCTAAACAGGCGGGAAACTTATTTGGATGATATGTATGGTAGGCAAGGTTCTTTATTTTAAAATGTATTATTCATTTATGTTAAAAAATCCAGGTCGTGACACGATGCCTCTGAACCAAGGCTTCAGCACTTTGATAGGTGCCTAGCCATCCCTATACAATCTCAACGGGCACCTGTGCAAGTAACCAAGCATTACAAACATGGGGACGCAAGATATAGCATAGAAGCAAAATCATAAATAAAGTGATACCTGTGAAACCCCAGCTGGCAATGTGTAAAGCTGGGTCGAACAAGGGGTAAATGCCAAACGGTCCTCCTCTCCGTCATCAGAATGGAAGGAAATGAAGGAAGAGGCCCGTGGCCAAACAGTAGCAACGGGAGCAGCTGCAGCAGCTGGGGCCAAGTAAAAACGACAATACTCTGAGTAGTCTCCCACCTGAAGAAGCAAGGCTGCCCAATCTTTGGCCCGAGCAATCTTTAAATCCTCCTTAAACGTCAAGGAAGTGGATCTCATTGATGCCGGAGGTGGAGGAGGGACAAACTGAAGAGCCCTAACACGCGGGCGCCACATGCTGGCCACCCGATCACCTAAGTACCAGGCTCGGTAAAAAGGACCCTCAAGCAAGCTACGAGTACGGTCTAAAATTCTGGAGCTTCCAAGAGGGGCATCCTCTGGGACACCACCCCAAGGGTCAAACCGTACCTGCAGAACAAAGGTAAATTAGCCACAATACAAAGCAATGGAAGTCTTGGGACAAGAAATACAAAGGGAAGAGAAAGGTACCTGATCGACCGTCAATCGGTCCAAGACTCGCCGCCACTCGGGAAGGCTCAAAACTGGCGACCGTGGCTTCAGTTGGCCCGCCAACCACCTCTCGTAGCGAGGAACACAGTGCCCATCCTCATGCTTGGTGTCAGGGAGAAACTGGAGAAGATGCTCGAAAGCCCAGAGCTGAGAAATGGATTAGCAAAACAAGTTTAAAACTTGGAAATGCCAAAACAGGAAAGGAAGTAAAAGGGAAGGATATGTACCTAAAGCACCCGGTAGTAATTGCCGAGGATGGGACTTTTGTCCTGCAAATAGGCTCCAAGGTTGCCATACAAGGTAGCCAAAGCAGACGCTCCCCAGTCAAACTCCCGAATAGCCTCCAAGTGCTGCAGATGAGCCAAAAACTGCATATGCACCGAACCATCCTAGTTGGCAAACAACATTTGCCCAAAGAGATAGAGAAGGAAGGCTCGTGTTAGCTGTTCGACGCTCACCTGAGTAAGGATTTTAGCCATCATGAAAGTCATGCTCAGCCAGGCAACGTCAACATGGCCTCGTGAACGAATGGGCGGCACCTTGCCCAGAAACCACTCCAAAGCTCCTACTTGCTCCCAAAGCCTGGGGTCAACCCGAAGAGAAGCTCCACCTACTCGTAGGCCGGTCAGCAAAGAGAAGTCACCTGGTGTGATCGTCATCTCACCGACAGAAGGAAAATGGAATGTGTTGGTGGTATCCCACCATTTTTCAACCAGCGAGGTCATCAGCGACCAATCAATCTTCGGAAGGTTGAGACCCAGAACGAATGACTCAAAACCCGCAACTCGCACTAACTTTTGGGCTAGCTCCGGCAATGCTAGGAACCACTTGTGCACCTCCTTACCTCCTCGATGAGCCTCCAATCTCCTATTTCTTTGCAAAAATCCACCACGACAGAAGGGAGTTAATCTCATGATTGCATAAACAAATAAAGAAGGCCAGGGGCATCAAATTAACGTTCAAAAGCATGCATTGCCTAAACATGGGGCACAATTATTTTAGTCTTTTTAAACAAAATTTTTTTTTTGACTCAAACACAAGTCCTTCTTATTCAGGCCCCTGGCTAAAAGGGATTTCATCCCGAAAATAAAAATTCATCTTTGATCATACAAAATTAAACTCCGAACTAAAGTAAACCTTTTGCTTTACATGAAAACTTATCGGAATATTGAGAATGCTCAAGTGATGCTCTGGTTCCCTGCGAAGTACCTCGGCCTCTGGGCCACCAACGGGAGGGCGGTACTGCAAGAATCGGCCAAAACCTAACCTACGCTAAGGAAGAACGTAGGTAGTGGCGTCAAACAAACCAGGCTCTTCAATAGCCTCCTCGTCGGAATAAGGATACTCACACCTACATGGGGGATGTGAGGAGGAACCCACAACGGACGGTGGAACGTCAGTAGAAGAGGACGGTGGCAACTCGGTGGAAGCCATGGCAACCGAAAAAAGGAAGCAAGCGACGACGGCGGTTGGAAAACAACGACGGCCAAAGGACCACGGTGGTGGAAAGAAACGACTGTGAATGACGTTGGTCGTCGGAGAAATGGTGGAGGAGAGGTCTCGGACGAAGAAAAGAGAAAGAAAAAATGAGCCGTGAAATCGATTAAACCAAACTTAAATCGATTTTCTGACCTTTGGCGTTTTCATGGCCAGGACTTCGATCCCTCGGCCGAGACATCGATACTTCGGCTGAGAGATCAATCTCATGGCCCCTTAATCCATTTCCCATAAGCAACAACAGATTTTACTCAGCACACCCGCTCAAAGCAATTATGGGATTCTGGGGGTCCATGACCAACAAAACCAATGACGGAATCAGCCTTGGGGGCATTCCAGAGCAGCATGATCAGAACTGGCCTTGGGGGCATGCCCGAGCATAAAGAAAGAAAAAAAACCCGTCAAAACCTACACAAGTTCTCTCTCCGTAGCATCAAACTCACCAGATGCTAGTCACTTGACCAACTATAAACTCTACACTCCCCAAACATCGCCATGCTCACTACCGTCAAGATCATATTCGACAGGCTCTACTGCTTCCGGCCCCGAGCCCACTACTTCAGTCCACCACCTTAAACCACTCAGCGGCTCTACGCCCATACTCACCATTTCAGTTAGCACTACGCTTACAATAGCTCTATCTCAGTAAACCCCGAGCTCACTTCCCAACAGCTCCAAGCTCGCCTTCACATCAACAAGACTCGTGCCTACTATCTCAGCCATTCAGCAGCCCCGAGCTTATTATCACTGCCTACCACCAAATTCATAAGCAGCACCATACTCCTTGCACTATCAGCAGCTCTATGCTCGCTCAAGTGGCTCTATGCTCATAAACTAGTCAAAAGCTCCGTGTCCGCTATCTATCTCATGCGACAGCCTCAACATCTTAGCGGCTCTACGCCCGGGCTCACTATCGCTCAGCGGCTCTACGCCTGTGCTCACTATTGCTTAGCAGCTCTACGCTCGCTACCCTAGCAGCTCTATGCCCATATTCACCAAATCTCAGCGGCTCTACGCCCAAGCCAACCATTTCAACGTCTCTATGCCCATATCCACTATCAACAGCTCCACGCTCGCTACCTCAGTAGCTCTATGCTCGCTTAAACGGTTCTGTGCCCGTACTCATTATCGCTCAGCAGCTTCATGCCCGCTATCGACAACCCTACTGCTTCAATGCTCCCGTCAAAGCGGCTCTATGCCAATAAATTGCTTCAGCAGCTACACGCCTATATTCACTATCACCACCTCAGGCTCACTACTCAAGCCACTTTAAGCTCAACAGCTCTAAGCTCACTCAGTAGCCCCGAGCTCATCAAGCTATTCAACAATCCTACGCCCGTGCCCACAAAACTCAGCGGCTCTATGCCCATTATCTCAATTGGCTCTACGCCGTAACCAACCAATTCTCAACAGGCTCCACGCTTCAATCAACAAGATATTACCTATTCTCAAGCTCTACGCTTGAATGCTCAAAATCCAACATTTTGAAAGCTCGAAGCTCTTCCAGTACCCAACCACTGTGTACTGGATGCTCAAGTTCTACACTTGAATGCTCAAGCTCTATGCTTGAATGCCCAACCACTGCGTACTTGGATGCTTAAGTTCTACACTTGAATGCTCAAGCTCTATACTTGGATGCCCAACCACTGCGTACTGGATGCTCAAAGCCTGTAATTTGAGTTCTCGGATTCTGCCGTCCGAATGCTCTAGCTCTACACTCTAAATGCTCAAGTCTAGAACTTGAAAGAAGCTCTACGCTTAAATCAAACACGCACGCACGGGCCCGTGCACATAAGCATCAATTGCATCACTATTATCACATCGAGTCTGCATCATCATAGCTAACCAATCATCATCATCATTATATACACACTCTGCATATCTCTCTCTCATGAAACAGGTCAATCCTGCAATCAACCGGCTCTTCGCCTCGGTTTTATTGATCGGTCTAGGGCCTCGATCCTTTGGCTCTACGCCAAAACTTATGATGAGAAAGCTCTGTGCACAGACAATCAAAATGCAACCGGCTCCGCGCCTCGGTTCTGTTACTCCAAACACTTCAGAGCTCTAAGCTCTTTAGGATCTCGCCTCATGACTACAACCGGCTCAGCGCCTCGGTTCCCTCATCTCAAAGCTCCGTGCTCCAGTTACTAACCTCGCGCCCTCCATATCTCAAAATCGGCATTCAACTCGTCTCCAGAAGATGGCTTGGGTTCCACCCCATATCTCAAAACCGGCGTCC
>JAOTQK010067036.1:0-11164 GCA_025642025.1 Rhododendron ferrugineum | reverse complement strand
ATTCAAGCGAATATAGGTCATGCATTTCCACGTACAAACTTTCTTTAATAACTTAGAGGTATTCTACATACACTTAGAATAAGGGTGTAGGAATATCCTACTTTTAAGTAAACTTTATACTTAGAGAAGGTGGTAAGAATCATCTACTTTTATGCGTTTCAAACATACAAGTAATACACACTTTTTAGTTATACTTAGGGATTGTGAATAGGGAAAATCTACCGTTCTTCTTGGCGATAGGGCGACTATGAGAAGTACGTCGGTGGTCGGGCGGAGTAACTTCCTACGGTAAGCTTCCGATAGCTTTGAAAGAGAAAGGTTTCTCTCGAAACTAGATCTCGTTAATAGTACTAAAACTTTCTGATCGATAGGGTGGTTGAATGGCGGTTTAGTAGCAGCTTAGGATAATTTTCTTGAAGAACTTTGGAAGAACTCAAGAACAAGAAGAACTAGCAAGAAGAAGGCAAGAATGCAAAGTTTTTCTAGAGAGAGAAGTGAAGTATGGAAGGTGTGAGTTGAATGGTGAGAATGAGGCCCTATTTATAGCCAAAAACCTTGGCCCTCTCTCTCCCTCTTTGGCCGGCCATATCTCTCTCTCTACCCCATGGATTTGCTCCGTGGTCTTGTCTTTTCAAGCCTTGACAACATTCAAAGATTTTTCTTTCAAACTAGGACAAGTTTAAGTTATTTTAAAGGGTTTTCTAGTCTTGTCTAGTATTTAGGGGGCTTGCTTGTGTGATAGGGTGAAAGGAGACTAGATTTGGTTGTCCTTGGTTTGAATACAAGTTGGTCAAAAGGATGGACTAGATTGGATGAGTACACTTGCACACATCACTCTCTCTCCCATCCGGCCTCTCTTTCTCTCTCTCCCCCTTTCACTCTCTCGGCCTCTCTCTCTCTCTCCCTCTCTCTCTCTCTCTCTCTCTCTCTTTCTAGTACAATGTACATATATATATATGTAAGTATGGAAGGACAAAGGATGAGGTTTGACTTGGTGTGGTGTATAGGATTGGATTGTAAGGTTGTAAGAAAATCTTGTACTCTAAATCTCCCTCACATCTTCCCACCTCTCTTCCTTTCACAAGTACAAGTACTTATACATATATATAACTTGGATTTGGTTGAAGAAGATCTAGGTACTTGCACATCAATCTCTCCTTCTCTCTCTCCTATCTCTCTCTTTCTCTCCCTCTCGGCCTCCCTCTCTCTCCTCTCTCGGCTCTCTCTCTCTCTCTCTCTCTCTCTCCCTTGTACATGTATATATATATATATATATGTCCAAGATTATATAAGTGTATAAGGTACCAATAAACTAATAGGGTTTTTGAAAGAGGAAGATTTAAACAATTCAATAGTCACATGTGTACTATTGGTATTTTAAATATATAGGTGTGTACAAGTGTCCTATATAAATATTTATGTATGTACTAGATGATCTAGGAGATTTTTTAGTCAAAATTCCCTATTAAACTAATCCAATTTGGCACATGTCCCATTATAAAATAATAATAGGTACATAGAGAATCCTAGGGTAATATAATATATGGTACATGTCTATTTCTTTAATTAGAGAATCCCATGGGAAAATCTAAGAAGTGATTAGTTAATCTTTTCTAGCACTAGTCCTATTATCCAATGGATATCCATTTCCCTTGTAGTTATTTACCAATGGGTAATATTTCCCCTAACTTTTATGGACCAATGGATAAAGAATTAAAGTAATGCATATTCTTGAATAATATTTATATGTACTTTAGACATGTGTATAAATCTATATATATATATATATATTTGTACAAGTACTTAGCAAATCTAGCACATAATATTTTAATTAGGAAATCTAGGGTTTTCTATTGTCCAATGGATTAAGATTTCCCTAGCATTTATCGACCAATGGGTAAAGATTAAAGTTGACTTTGGTCCCAAGGCTTCAATGAAGTTCAAAAGGCTCATCTAGGGTTAGGAGAATTTAACTAGATGGATTGGTAGTTAGGTTACCTCAACTAGTTGGTTGGAATCTAACTAGACTTTGCCACGTAGGATTTCTAGCCAAGAAATTTTAAGACTTAATCTCAGTAATTAAGAAAGGTATACTAATACACTTGTCTTTAGAAAATGACTATGTTGTCCGGCGTGATGAACTCTAATTTTACAAAGCTCAAATCTAATTACGACGGGTTACTAGGAAAAAGAAATTATAGAGCCATTCAAGAACAATTAAAGGATTTTTGAATAAACAACGAAATTTTTATTCACTAAAAATCGGAGTTGTTACACTCAATCCATACTCTCTTCCAAAACAAACCGACTAACTTAGGCGTCGAAGGGGTGATGGCACGGATGACGGTGACAGCCACACCATTGCCCATAGCTTTTTCATCTGTTTTACAGGTCGTCCATCAAGCACGCCCCGAAACTACTTCATCAATTAGCACCGTCTGTGGGAAGAAGAAACTATTCTCAACCCTTCATGGTGAACGGTTTCCACAATAAATACTCGATTAATGACTTCTTAGAGTTGCAGTCAATCACCTCCAACCCCGAGTCAACAAATTGCCATGGAGGACACCACACCCGTGGTGACTCCGGAGGCGTCCGTCATCTTACAAGGATGAGTTGAAACCATGCAAGAACTAATCGAAATCTTGCAAGATCAAGTAGAGATCTTAACCCAAGGGTTAACAAAGGTATTACAGGCGAATGAAAAGTTGAAAGAACGACTCGCCAATCCGGACGAAAATCCGCTTGAAGAACGAAAAAGGGACGGTAATACCGATCCCAAAAGAGGAAGGCCGAGTCGCCTCTGAAGAGATCAAACTTTCGAACAAGAAGCCCTTCTATGGAGGCAAACCCAAATTGAGGGGCTGGTTAAACATGATGGAAGGCAAACTCCCACCATGGTGGAGAAGTTAGACCAGGCTAACGATTCTCCCATCACAGCAGAAATTATGAGGGTTCCCCTTCCAAGGGCATTTGAGATGCCTCATTTTGAAACATTCAATGGCACCACGGACCATTGGATCATTTAGAGACTTGTAAGTCTCTAATACATCTCCGGGCGATGCCGAATGAGATCATGTGCTGAGCTTTCTCTGCTACATTAAAGGAAAGCACACAGACATGGTTTAACAAACTCCAACGGAGCAGCACACATAACTTCAAAGAGCTTTGTTAGAGCTTTGCAAGTTATTCCTTCAATGGCCAGCGATATAGCAAGCCAGCCACCCATCTCCTTACCATAAAGCAGGACAAGTGGGAATCATTGCGTGACTAAATCGCCAGATGGATAACGTGGACGACAATGTCTCCATAGCTGCCCACATAACTGGTATGAGCTCGAGTCAATTCCTTTCTCAGGAACCCCCTCAGACCACGACTGAGCTCATGCTTAGAGCTCAGAAACACATTAATGTTGAGGACACCCTGAACACTTGACATTCAGGGGACAATTACTCAAACAACCAGTCGGGTCGGATGAAAAAATAATCTTAGAGTGGCAACAAAAGAAGGGACCCACCACGCCAAGACACCAAGGACCAAAAAGTCAGAGATCCGATCAGAGGGCCTCTCCACAGGGAGAACCACCAAAAAAAATATGAGCACTACACCTCACTCAGAGTATGGCTGAGCACATCTTAGAAGGTCTCCAAGGTGATCTTGACCTCAATTGACCAGGGAGATTATGAATTGACCCGAGCAGAAGGCCCAAAGGAAAAATACTGTAGGTTCCACATGGACCATGGCCATATTATGGACGACTGCATAGACCTCAAGTAGCGGATAGAAGACCTCATTCAAAGAGGTCAATTGCAGCATTGATGATAAGAAAACTCCCTAGAGAGGAAAATTCTGCTCAAAAGGCCTATCTATGGAAGCTCGATAGGTATCAACTTCCTTAAATCGTTTTTTGCACTAAGCATTGCTATTAGGTGTCTTACTCACATATAAGGACTCTTTGTCCAATAATGCTCTAATTATGAGCTTTGCTGCAAGATAAGACCACAACGTGGCAGGAAAGCTTCCTTTTCAGACTTTTTGAATACTATTTCAATTGTTGAAATTCATGCCAATGACTGCGCTACAAGCTATAAGCATGTAGCAAAAACTGAGTGGTTTCTCGGCACTTGTAAGCAAGGCCATACGCATTAAAAATGTCGCACACTCAGCGTTAGCAAGCAAAAGTGCTCCATCAACATTAATCCGACTACGGATCAAATTGCAATTTGCAAAACTCAAGTGCCGAACGGGCATCTTTTAGGAAAGGTCGAGCTTGCCACTTACATTACCTTCGCAATTTAAAGCATCCATACATGCCAACATGTAGACACCCCAATTTGGCCTAACGATTATTTTAAGTCCCACCTTGGGGACCATCCCGATGATGAATGGAAATAGTGATTGTTGATTGACTTCTCGTAAACCTGAGGACATTGATGAGTACTTTTAGCCACTTAGAGGACCCAATCCAGAGCCAAATAGACTTTCAGACAGAAATACAATATCCTAGGAAAATACATCTGTCGGTCGCAAGATCGATCTCACGGCCCCACTTCTTTCTCTGAGAGATTGATTCCTCACCCGCGAGATGCATCCCTCGACCGCCAGATCGTCCTTTTTCCAGATTCTAGAATGTTTTGTCATTCGTTTGATCCGTGCTCAAAACCCTAGAAGCCAAACTCTTATTCTTCAGGGCTACGAAAAGTGATTCTGAGAAGAGATCTTTTGGTTATATACTTCCCATTTAATTTGTGCATTGTGATTGGTTGGAGTGATGTCATAAGTCATTAAGTATTTTGACGAATATCTAGCCTTGTTGAAGATTCAAGCCTGAGTAATTTAAAAGTTCTCGTAACATGCCCATCTGTGACGAAATTTTACAACAAAAAAAAATTTGAAAGGAAAAGTTTGTTTTTAAAAGACATTAGCAACAATCAAAGCACCTCACATGGTTATTTCAAAACAACGGCAATCTAAATGGCATAGTAAAGACTCTACTATAATGCAACTGACTCCATGTTGGTCCCATTTCCAATTCCAAAAATGGACTATTTTAAAGAAGCAATTTCACAAGGCATTACCTCTTTCAGAAAATCTTGAATTTCAAACATGTACACTCATAACAAATTTTGAACAAAAGTTCACTACCCCACATGTTTCACCATGCTCGCTCGACACCCCAAGTAAGGATCTCAATTCAAGTTCGACATACGCTCACAACGTCCAAACTAGTCTAGCTTGTTCAATATCTTACGAATAATTTAGCTAAGTTGTCACTAGTCCCACTAAGACCATAGTTAAGAAATTGAAAGATAGGCAAAGTTATCATTAAACGATAAGCTGTAACAGAACAAGGAGTTGGGATAAGAGATTCCAATTATTACATAGCGTTACATTTGACTAAGAGGTTTGAGTCACCTACACAAACTCCTTTAACACACATACGCCTTCCATTCTAGCATCAAATCTCTCCTCTAACCAAATTTCCCCTTTTCACCGGGTTTCCCTTATAAGTCTAATATGCAAATACCGTCATAAACCCTTCACAATACGTATATCTTATCACAATTACCAAACACGCATTCATACCAAAAAAAAATCCATACCGATATCATGACGACAGGTTACAGTAATTGAGAAGTCTATAAAAGACCACAAAGTTGGTATCGACATTTCAAATGATCCTAGGTGCCATATCCAGTTCAATGTTCACAGTTTCTCATCTGAATACTTCATTCCTCCCGATTCCGACCACTGCATTACCACCCCTTGCGTTGTAGTAAATATTACCCATCTGTTGGGCCTCTGTATTACCACCCCTTGTGTTGCAGTAATCCTCGAATTCCAACTCTTAACTACAGCCTCTCAAATCACACTAGTCTAGCAGCTTCACCATTTGATATTTTTCTAATCAATACATAATAAAGCACGCCAACCAAACTAATTCATGGAGCACACACACGTAAATAATCTCACCTTCACAATTTCAATAAGGGGATACAAAATTCCACATCTTTCACATAGGAAATCAATCTTTGTTTCACATCTCATTTTACCACCTAACGGATCTCCTTCATGATATCCCCGCGCATTAATAGTCTATCTTGCAAGTACCTATAAAGACCTTTATCTATATAGCACCCATCAATACTTACCAACCATAAGTTCTTGCCAAGTAATTTTACCAAATTCCATTCATCGTACTACAAGTATCAAATAAGCGCTCTACTGCTCAATGTCACGTGACGACATCAAATAACTTATACATCACGTTAACAATTCACTTGTCGAGTTATCGTCAAAAGTATAATCCATTTATTCCATTTTCTATTCCAATTGCTTCAATTCATTAGATATCCAAATCTTCATTTCATAAAAAAATCATCATTTACGCTGCACATGACTCTTATATAATACGGTTATCCCCATTCTAATTTCAATCTAACCTTTGACCATCTCACATTACCTCTCTCCTATTTGTTCACATACATTCCTTCAATCACAATGGCATTCCACTACCTTTCCAAGTATCAAGAATACACATACCAATTCATTCTCATAGAAGTAAGAGAAAGCATTTCAACTCCAAAGGGTTTAATCATGTCACCTATCTGTTCTCAATTCTTAATAGGATACAGGAGAATAGCAAGCAAGTCTACTTATACACACATACTCTTCAAAACCTCTTTTCAAGTAGGTTGGTGAGGTCAACCATAATTTTTTTTTTTTGCAGTTAATCTTATCTCTTCATGGTAAAAGAAAGTTTAAATTCTATCTTGCTTACTAGTACACCATATAAGGACAAGGTCCGAATTGATATGTCTTCGTCTTTATCATTTTGCAACTAAAATCTTTACAATAGATTACTCCCTTATTTAAAAGTATGAAACCAACAAGCAATGTCACGTGCTAACCTTTAACTATAACATCTCATGATTCATTTCTTTTGATCCATAGTTGAAGGTAAGTCATTTCTTTTCACCTTGTTTAAAGAGCATCTATTCTAGATATTCAATCCTGATGTCGCGGTGGCCAGCCGCACTTCAGATTGGATGTCCGGAAATAGATCCTCAACGTACTTAGAAAAAAGAGTTTCACACATATTATATACATCCACCTTTAGAAATCAAAACATCTCTTTACATAAACATATTAGACACACTATAGATTCAATCCCTATCACTCATGATAACATAAACAGGCGCCAAATGTATTTAGCATAAAACAAAGAATAACACACAAAATACTCACTAAAACATAACAACCACAAAGTCTAATCACCTCACATCAACCACATTAAGGCTTAACTTTCTACAGACACACGTATTCATAGAACAAGTAGCTTCCAGCCATCACAAGAATTAAAGAAAGGGAGCAGTCAGCGGCAACCACATCACCTATAAGGTTAAGCCTTCAACTTCTAACATGGGTCAAAACTGACACGTCGTTCTACTCAAATGTAAATGCAATGCCATATAGTCCAAGAAATGTCAATTCACACAAGCACACACGTCATGTTAAAAGATGCGACATTTTGAACCAATGAGACTAAAAGTCTCCCCACAGTCTCAGAGTATTCAAACCTAGACGCTCTGATACCAATTTGTCACGTCCTTGATTTTCAACATAAATAAAGAATCAATTTCAATAAAAGATCCTCGCATAACATAAATAATACCCAAAAAGAGTTCCCACCTGTTTAACTTTACAAACAAGTCCTTAAGTTTAAAAACATACCATAATGGCACTCCAGCCCAAATAAACATAAGAACGAGTTCGAACAAGTTCCTTAATTACAACAACTTAGTCAAAAGGAATTTAAGAGTAATTAGTTACACACTCATCTTTGACAAAAGTAAGTTATTACAAGATGATCAAGTAACTAAATGAGATTAGCTTCCAAAAATCTGCCATATCCGAGCACACAAGCATGCAAGCTACTGTCCAGCATTTGAACCTAAAAAGAATGATAGGTTGAGCTACACTAGCCTAGTAGTAAAATGTTTACCAATTCTACATGCAAATATGATGATAAGTGCAGAGGGAAGAAGATATGAAAACACAACTCAGTCGATGGATAGCAATCAACACATAGGTATACGAATCATTCATTACGATCATCCTAAGACACGCCACTATTACAACTAGCCACATTGTTCACAAGACTCAAGCAACTTAATGATTTTTAACACGACTCGCCATCACTAATCTCCACCATCTGTATTTCCACCCCTAGCGTTTTAGTATAACACCACGAGGGTTACCGTATTTCCACCCCTTGAGTTACGGAGAACCCTAACAACTCGGATCACCGTATTACCACCACTTGTGTTACGAGACCACCTTGAATCTTCGTATTACCACCTCTTGTGTTACGAGACTCCCTAACCCAACTTCCAACCCCAACGACTACTTTTTTACTCAATATACAATCTAAGGCTTTCTCATGACCACATTCATACATGAAACATCATACGGTATGCCAACATTATCACAAATGCACCATAACATTCACAAGTATTCAATCAATCAATTAGATGCATTTCAACACGATTTTAACCAAGTAAAACCCTATCCGTCCCTCACTAACGGAAGGTCAATAAATCAAGGATAATGTCGATGAATCATAGGAAACCAATTTAACATGCTGGGGATAGGTTTGGAAGTGTCCAAAAGTAGTTAGAAGTGATCGAAAATCAAAACGGTCGAAACGTAGCAACGTGGGCAAAATTGCCCAGAAAGCCAAGGAGTATCGATACAAAAGTTTGGAGTATCGATACAATAATTATTGTATTGATACGGGTACGTTACGGCAGATTCTGAATCTACTGGAATGCACATTTCTTCAGCGTATCGATACACAAACAATTGTATCGATACGGGGACATTACGAGCAGCGATTTTTAGGCAGAAAACTCAAAGACAAACATGACACAACAGCCAACGATCCAAGGTACGATTTCTACACTTAATCAACATACAAACACATAAAAGAGGTAAAGAAATCCCTACCTCAAAGCAAGACCGAAACCAACGTGATCCAAGCAAGCCCTAGGTCCAAGAACTCCAAAGTCAATCAAGATCTTTCCTCCAAGCTTCACCCATCGTGATTCGAGTCCGAGGTTACGTACAATAGGTGAAATAGAGCTAGATCCTTAAGGTTTTTGGGTGATTGAATAAGGTTTCAAGTGTGAGAGGTAGAGAGAAAGAGAGACGGTAGAGAGAGGAGAGGGAGCCGTGAGATGAGAAAGAGAAAAGAGGGAGATATATTATCTCCTACACACAAACACACCCTTTATATACTAACACACTTATGCAAACTACATAAACACTCCCTCTACTAACAATTTCATCACTTTAGACCCCGATTCAAATAATCACAATACTCTTTCATATTTTCCTCAATTTCTGACATTCATATAACCTTTCAATAATTAAAATTTATACGGGTCTTTACATAAGTCCTATCTCTGGGTTCCTATCTTAGTTGGGAAGGTTCTATGGCTATGTACAAGTGCAAAGGCCGGTTTAGGTCTCAGCAGGATTTCTCGAACTAGAGCCAAGATGTACTTCCCATTGTCGAGTGTATTGCAAGATAATGGTCGAGCAGTACGATGGCCCTTCATGGTCGAGGGTTGCTAAGCATCCCAGGGGAGCTTGTCATCGGCGAACCAGGCAAGGTAGCCAGAACACACTAGCGAGGCTTGTGCAGTGCAAAGTGTACAGGATAAAAGAGTTTTGTTTCCGAAAGATATTGACAATCCCATTTCGAAAATGCCTTTCAAGCTTGGCTCTCGCCATTATTCGATTCTTTGAAAACAAAAGTAAGTTCCAAAGTTTCGAATAATAGTTGTCCCCAGCGGAGTCACCACTGTGGGCTCCCAGCCCGGCGCGACCTCGAAGAGTCGCCACCCGGATTTTTGAGATGGATAATCCGAGAAACCGAGAACTCGTTTGAAAAAAAAAAGGCTTTTGGTCTAGCGAAAATGTCGAGACTTATGGGTTCGGGAGCCACGTTACGAACAGGGAAGGTTTTGTTGAAAACACCCCATTCGCTCGGTAAAATGGGTCTCTACTAAGCGTTTTCGAAAGGGGAAATTTTGAATATCTTTTGAAAAATGAAAGTCTTTAATAAACAAATAAAGGGGGAAGGGCCATGGGAAGATGTATCACGTTGGCGTGTACGTGGTGCTTACTGTACAGGAATGATAAGAGTATGATGTTGTGACATGAAATAACTAATCAACAAATTGTCTGGGTCATAACCATTTTCACACGGCTTATCCTAATACCGTGCACGGCCTTATGATATGTCATGCGGTTTACCTTCCCAGCAGTCAAACTGTCATCAGAACCCCGAACAATGCCCGGTGTATTGTATACCCCGCACGATGTTTTTAGAGGCATCATACAGTATGTGACTCGGGATCTTCATTAGAATAATACCATTCCTTCAAGCCATGGATGTGGAACAACCATTGATACACTTGATCGCTCAGAACGTTCAAGAAAACTTTATTTGGAAAACAAAGCATGGCTTGTAGGTGTGGTCTCATTCTGAAATGCACTAATGACAGTATCTCAGCAAAACAAACAAGCCTGATGAAGATTGGCCATGATCCAGATAGTTTAAGCAAACAAACAGCAAAAAAAAGAAAGATCGTGCGCTTGAACATACTACGCCATGCATCGCATAAGAATGTCGCGCGACGTGCTATGCCCAGTACAGTGGCTACTTTATCCTTTGAAAAATGATTTTTAAGTAAGTACTTAACCAAAAGAGGTTAAGCCTGACGACAGAAGAGCCCCTCAGGGGCCAGGGCAGGGCCTAGCCCAAGGAAACTTGATTTTTACCTTTGATCTTGAGCTTGGAGGAAGATGGACGGCAATGGATGAGCATGAACAAGGACGAATGACAGAGGATGGGTGTGGTTTTTGTAGGGAGGTATTCCCGAACAGGTCCAACTAAGGACCAAATAAGTGGTGCGTGGGACCATGGTGTAGATACAATGGGTACAGTTGCCGTGCAAAACGGTGGTCGGCGATAGGGACCAGCGATATGAGAAGTCATTGGTCCAGGAAATCTGTATGGGGTCTTGGTCCAGTATACACGGGATGTTATTGGTCCAAGAGATTGAACCAGTGACATGAGAAGCCACTGGTCCAG
>JAOTQK010067011.1:0-11168 GCA_025642025.1 Rhododendron ferrugineum | reverse complement strand
TTTAACCTTTTCCTACCTCCCCTGCCCTCGCCGTCCTACCCTACACACCTATAACCTTCACAAGCATATTTCAAAACTACCCAAAAACCAAATATTTGTCCCAATGTGCAGAAATTCGTACTTTCTAACCTTTGAAACCTACTGTTTTTCTATGTACGTGTACCTATCCTTGAATAAATATAAAAAAGACATGGATGTGTGTATGCACGTCTACCTATATCCTTTTTCTAAATAGAGGTCCTTCGAAGTACTAGGCGGAATCATGATCTTTTTTATTGGTGAATTTCCAAATCATTTTAAAGCACCATGCTACCCATGTGTACAAGAAAAATCATCTCCTCAGTTATCAAGTTATACCATCCATAAGGCCCTCTCCTAAGCTAAAGACCACAAATTAGTGAAAGAGAAGATCAGGCATCTTAGCAAGAAGAAATTCCACTGAATACGACAAAAAACAACAAGAATTGAAGTTAAAAACTAATGCAAGCCAACGTCCATAACACAGAAAATACTACAAACCTGGTTAAAACACACCGAAGGAGAAGTGTTTGAAGTCCAAGATTTTCCATCCAAGAAAGTAAAGCCTACCCTGAAGCATATAAAATATTCGAGAGTAAACCTTTTTGCCGAACTTTTAGCCTTTAGTCCTCTGCTTCTCTGATAAAAGACACGTTGAGTTGCAAATATTTTTTAAGAAGCAATACTTGTCAGGTTTGCATAGTTTTTTTTAACTCTTTTCTTTTTACGCCCCTTTCTTTTCATATTATCCGTATTTTCATTTACAAAACACGCATATCTAACTTATAGTTAATAACTATGAAAAGAAGGAGGAGGGTGACAAAGAGTGGGAGTTGTATTCCCTTGGTTAGCTTTTCTTCGACAAATATAAAGAGGTCACTTTTTGGCTACGGATCGAAAGCCTACCAACGCATACAAAGGTTCCGATCCGACCGACAGCCAAAACAGCCAGGGAGGGTGCAGAACGTGGCAGGGGCATTGGTGAGTCCAAAAGTCATAACCAAATCACCCCCTCTTCTTTTTTTCTTTCGCTAAAGATGAATAGAATACAAAACAGGAGTGAAAAGTTGAAAGGCAATAAACTAAACATGTAATAGATTACAACTTATGGTGGACAACAAGGGCTGATTTTCGAACATAATATTACTACTGGTACTTGTTTATACCCTAGTGGTCCCTCTTTTGAAGAATCCTTAGCTGCAGAGTTGTGAGAATGACACAAACAAAACAATAGCACAACCATATCTAATAAAATACTCATTCCTAGAAGTGTTTGATTTTATAGTTCCGTGACTGTGTGTTCTGACCCCTAGTAGTTGAGTTCGAAGCGAAGCGATTGGCCCCATTTTTTTTGGGATTTAGGTTTTAAACTAAAAAAAATTGTTTCTTCACTACCCAAATCGGCCTAAACTTCTTCTTTGCAGCTAGTTCCAACTCCCTCGAGAACAATAACGGAGAGCTGTCAGCACCCTTTTTTGGGGGATTTAGGTTTTAAAGTAAAAATATTGTTTCTTCAGTACCCAAATTAACCGAAACTTCTTCTTTGTAACTAGTTCCAGCTCCCTCAAGAACAACGAAGACCAATTTTTATAAAAGAAAAGAACGATTTCTACAGTACCCACTACATATCGTTCCTTCAGTACCCACTACATATCGTTTCTTCAGTACCCACTACAATGAAGACCAATATTGTTTCTTCAGTACCCACTACATATCGTCGACTTCGGAATCATCGATCGTCCAACAAAATGATTTCTACAAAAGAAAACTCACCTTGACCTGATAAGAGAGAGAGAACAACGAAGACCAATTTTTAAAAAAGAAAAAAACCCACTACCCATATCGTCGACTTCGGAATCATCGTCCAACAAAACGATTTCTACAAAAGAAAAAACCCACCTTGGCATAGGATAAGAGAGGGAGTGGATTATACCTGTATTTCTGAGATCGTCCGGCAAGTGGAGCTCACATCGTCGACTTCGGAATCATCGTCGACTTCAGAGAGAAAGGGACAGAGATGTGCGAAGAAGGGAAGAGAGTAATTGGGAGTCTGGAATTTTCCAATTTATTGAACTTAACCCCTCTAAAATGACGTTGTTTAAGCCTTTTTAATTTTAGGGACAATTTTCCCCTTGTACAGAAATTTGGAGTCCGCCTATCCATCAGCTTTTTTCCCCCGAGTGCCGCCAAAAAATTAGCGACGAAAATTTTCCCTCGCCCTACCATCAGCTTTTGCAAGGAAAATGTAAATTCCTCGCCATAAATGATTTTTGGGCAACGAAAACTGTTTTCCTCGCCTATTATTACCTTGTCAAATGGATTCAGTGAGGAAATTTGGTTTTCCTCACTAATTTTCCTCGCAAAAGGTTGTTTGTGTTGTAGTGTAATTGACACAGACCCTGAGCTTTCCATTTTTCTTCGGGACAACGACGGGGTTGGCAAGCCAAGTCGGGTATAAGATTTCCCGAATAGCCCCTACTTTAAGCAATTGATCAACCTCTGCCATCACCGTTTCCACGTGCAAGGCTGCTGAACGACGGACCTTCTGGACAACTGGGCGTCGGTTTGGATCAACGTTGAGTGAATGAGAAGCGAACGTGGGATCAACGCCCGACATCTCCTGAGGAGTCCAAGCAAATACTTCAATGTTCGTTTTTAGAAAATTGAACATGTCCATACGCTCAGACTCGTCCAAGGAACTGGCAACGAGAAAGTATCTCCCTCCATCTTCGGTAATCGGCATCTGCACGAGCTCCTCAGTTGAACGTTGCTCGGCTGGCAACCATACATCTTCGAGAACGGGAACATCGGTTGTTTCAACACATTGTACTTCCAAGAAGCTCCGCTTGTTAGTCAAAGTACTGACATAACACTTCTTAGACTGGATTTGATCCCCCAAAAGGCTCTCCTGTCGTCCGTTCCAGCTGACAAATTTCATAACTTGGTGCAATGTCGAAGCGACGACTTTCATCCCATGTAGCCAAGTTCCACCGAGGATGATGTTGTAGGGGCTAGGACAGTCGACCACTACAAATTCAACATCAACCACTCGGGAGCCGGCTTGCACGGGTAGAATTATTAGCCCCAAAGGCCATACTGGAGCGCCGGTAAAGCTGACGAGCGGAGTGCCTGCTGTCCGAAGTTGATCTGGTTAGAGCCCGAGATTTTTGTACCTTGAGTAGAACATAACCTCGGCCGAGCTTCCTTGATCCACCAGTACTCGCTGAACAATTGACGTGTCAACAGTGACGGAGACAACAAGGGCGTCGGTATGAGGTACTTGAACTCCTTGCAGGTCTTCGGATGTAAAAGTTATTGGGCTGTCAAGGCTAGGATCCACCCACTTCCTCTTCGGTGAGACTTCAATGTTGCAAACGGCCAAGGCGGCAACGGCCTTGTCAATTTCAGAATATAGCTCGGTTGCTCAGCCTTCAGATACAAGGCCTTGAATTACACCGACAATGTTCCCGGCTGGAGGAGGTGGAGGTGGGGGTAGTGGATTTCGCCGAAGGTCAATCCATTGGTTGAGGTGCCTCGCTGCAGCTAGCTCTTCCAGATACCGTTTGAACGGCTGGCATTGGGTGGTATAATGGCCGCGTTCCTTATGGAACGTGCACATTCCAGGCCCATTGCCTGCCGTTCCCAGGAAACCCGTGGGCCAAACAAAGAACGACATTTGACCGATGATGCTCAACAGCTTGTAGATTGGTTCGGTAAACGCAGTACGCTCGGCAACATACTCGTCTGGCCTCGGATCCCTTTTTGTCTGCTGCCATGGTTGTTGTTGTTGTGGATGCTGAGGAGGCTTGTTTCGGTTGTTTGGTTTATTTGCTCCGGGACCAGTACTTCCTTGCCCATTATGCCCTTGCCGAACATTGACTACCTGCTTCTTGGCCGCGGCGGTAGTTTTTGGTGTTTCTGCAACCTTCGGAGCTTTACGCTCAGCAACTGCTTCCTCATGCACGCAGTCCTTCTCAATGATCACCATGAGCTCGCCCATCGTCTTCGGCGGATTTGGGATAAATCTCTGAACATTGCAGAAGTCGGATCCAACCCATTCATAAATGACTCAGCAGCCACGCTTTGGTCACAGTTAGGGATCAGGTTGTAAACCTCCCAATAGCGTTCGGTATATAACCGAAGAGTCTCGCCTGCCATCCTCCTCATATTGACCAGCATTGAAAGCGTCTTCGGTTGGACATTACTTGTTACGAACCATTTAGTAAACTCCAATTCGAGCTCGTTTAAACATTTGATGGATTTCGGCTTGAGCTGATTGTACCACAACATTATCGGCTCACTCAATGTAAGGGGGAAGATTTTACACACGAGTGCGTCAGAAAAATTGTGGAAGCTCATCGTCTGTCTGAACCGGCAGACGAATGCGACTGCGTCCTCCTTGGCTTCGTACCGTTTAAGCTTTGGCAAGACGAAACGATCCGGCGGCCGCTCCTATTGGATAGCATCAATGAAGGGCGATGCCTTGGCTTTGCCGAGTTTGGAATCATCCACTGGCTCAAGAACACTTGGAACCGTAGGTGGTGGGGCATTGAGGCGGGCCGCGGGATTCTCCCTAGGCTCTCTGTGGTGGCATCGCGGCCGCTCGTTCCATTCTCGGTGCCGAAGTCTAGCACCCCTCTCGAGCCCCCATGACGAACTTGCCGAAGATCAAACCCTTCGTCGACTGGCTGGTATATGGTTGGCATACGATTGGCATGGGATCTGGATTGTTCAGATCGTTCGGGATGAACGCTCACGTGCACGCGCCGAGGGGGATTATTAAGATCCATCGGCTTCTTCCCATCTATCCGCTCCTGATGCCGCTGAGAAACATTGTACGTCCTCCCTGAAGCGCCCATTTTGTGAGTACCGGCAGTGGAGCTCGTTGCCGAAGAACATGTGCTTTCGGCTCGGATGACGCTTGTCAATCGAGGACAAGAAGTTGTAGGTTGGACCCTGGGCGTGTGTTCGAGCCTGTCAAAGACGGTACGGCGCTCAGAAGGGACACCCTCGGTTGTTTGCGCCTGGCGAGACTTTCTGCAGCATTTGTGAGTTTTCTTCGGACGACTTGGTTTGGCAGGGTGGCCATGCACAGGAGTCGTGACCACGCCACCGTCCCGCTCTTCAAGCCGTTGCTGGAGGAGTGCTATTACCGCTGCCTGACACTTTTGCTCTGCCAGGGCGAGTTCAAGCTCGGTTAGGGGGAAGGAAAGTTGACGAGAAACGGGTGGAGTGGTTCTAGCGGCCTGGTTAGGTTCAGCGTTAATGGAACCGAACCCAGCTAAACCGAGAGTAAAGTTCTCTGGACCTGGAGGGGGAAGACGTTGAGCCATACCCTGATTTGGTGGTAGAAAACTAAGAATGAGAGAGGAGGAGATCTAGGATAAATAGGGCCCATAGTTTGCTAGGAAAAGCTTAGATACTCCCCAACAGAGTCGCCAATTGTGGGGGGCTGATTTACCCTTGCACCTTCTGACCCTTCTCTCCTTCTTACCATTGAACCGTTGATGAATGGAATGGAACGTCGTGTACCTGCAAACTGGAGGGGGGCGTTCCTCCGGGAAGAAACTCCGACGATCTAGTTAGTATACGGAGGGAGGAGAAGAAGTTTAGTAAGAAATAAGCTAGGTGAGAGTTTTTCTGACCCTTGCCCTAGAAGGGGTACTCTGTTATTTATAGGCAAAGATTTGGAGTGCTGAGCAAGGTGGGAGTGCACAGCACGCGCGTTGCTACACTTGGATGACGTCATATGTCAGGTGCATTTAATGAACGCTGCCCTTGGGGGTCGCAGTGCCGCGATTGTCAATGTCAGATATGTCACATCGTGCAGAGACGTCCAATCAGTTATTAGAAAGGTAAGCATGCTTATCATCGGAAGGTTCTGGAACGTTCCACTACAATCACATCTGAGGGACTAACCGAACGCCCATCATACTGAACGTGATTCCCCCTGCCGAACAAACGAAGACCAATAAGAAGGAGAAACCTTACCGAAGGACAGGACACGTTACCGAACGAAACATGAACAGGCTCGCTCGGTCAAGAAGTTGAAGCTCGGCGAGTCCCCCCTGGCCTATCTATCGTTCGGCAACGGAGTAGGATGACGTGTCAAGATGATTTCCTTCGTGTAGATGAACTGAGACAATTGAATGATGGGTCCACAAAGTTGACTTCTCGAACCCTTTAAACTTTCGAATATTTCGGCCCACTACACTTTGTATATTAGAATAGATGAATTGGAGAAAAAATGTTAGAAGTAGATATACCCGTTAACGAGGTGGTTTGTTAAATCTTTAAGGAGATTTTCTTGTCTTTTCAGGAGGGGCTTGTTAGAATTGAATGGAAGATGTTGTGTGAGAAAGACAAAATAGGGATTTTCTTGTTTCCGTCCTCTTTCTCCGGTGCAAGTACAAGCAAAGGTTTGGAGGTGGCAGTAGCGGTGGGTGAGGTGCCGTTCTGGATGCGCAACAAAAAGAACTTAAGCAAAAAGAAGGTTTTTCAAGCTCAAATATAATGAAAATGAAAAATAATTTTTTTATTTTTTTTGCTCCGTTTAAAATTTCTCAATGAGATCTATCAAACAAGATCAATATTGGTAGGAAAATTATTTGCCTAAACACATTATTTTTGAGCTTGAAAAATCTTCATTTTCCTAAACTTCCTTTTACTATTCATCTGGAACACCCACTGAGACTGTAGGGTTCATAGAGATTGAGGAGTATGAGAGAGAAAAAAAAAGAGGTAGAGCATTTGGAGAGGTGTCGTTTTGTCACTGGAAGGGATACCACATCAGCCGATATCCCCATTGTGTAGTAGACTGAATCCGATGGTCCAAACCCTCTGCCAAGTGGGTTCTAACCGAGGACGGGATAAAGAATGTTTGCCGAACGTAACTCCAAGTTCGGCTACAACTGAGGTTCGAGAGCAGGCGACGTTGCGATTGACCGTCGGCCAACTGATGAAGCATCTTCCGAGTTCGGCCACCTTTGAGGGAACTCTCCAGGTTTGGCCACACCTTGGGAGGCAACCCCATTGTTAGAATCCTCCCCACGGCTCGCCACCAGGTTCGGCGAAATATGGGGCTCGGCCACCCGCTGAGTCATGCGCTCTCTCACATGCTGAAGCGGTTATGCCAAAAGATAATGATGAGCGCACATGGGGGTGCTAGCTCACACCCAAGCGGTTACCAGATCTATTCCGTGACATCACAACGACGTCACCGGGCTCGTGCAAGGCACATGCCCGTACTTCGAGAGCAAGTCAAGCAGACTCTATAAATATCAGAGGATGGCAACCTTAAGAGGTACAGACTTCTACACACAAATACCCTAGTCTCTTGCTTTGATCTCTGCACATTCTTATTCTCTCGCCGGAGGGCCTTGCCGGGCAACCCCGGCCAGGCCTTAGTCGTGCATTCACTATGCAGGATAGAACAGGAAGGCAGGAAACCATTTGAACCAGCGGAGGAAGGACTCGATCTAGGATCGTGGGCCACACAATTGGTGAACCCGACGTGAATCGCCTCTGATTCAAACAGCTCAAACTCCCTACAAACCACCTTCCTCCTCCCAAAAACAACCACAAATTCAGCCGCCATGGGCGGAAATCTGACGGACATCACCGTCTCAGGGGCTAAAGACGCCAGCGGAAACGTGATCTTTCCACCCCCGGAGAGGCACATGTCGATGTCAATCCCCGCCGGCTCTGGATTGTCACCAGTCACAGACGATGTAACGGCGGCCTACATCCACTTGTTGCAGCATCGTGACGACGAGAGAGATAACGAACTGGCGGCTTTAAGGGCGGAAGTGGCCCAAATGAAACAACACATGCAGCAGGACGCCACCCCCACTACATCCAAATCTGCTGGAGGCGGAAGGCGACGAAGGCAAACACCCCCTCCACCACCACCTCCACCAGAAGAGCATCAGCACGAGACAAGCCATCGCGGGTTTGTGAAGGATCGCCTTGGCTTCACACCAGAAGCAGGCGATGCAAGAGAGATAATCCTCTACAAGAGGCCTACGACATCCGGAACACATCGCTCTAGAAGCCATCATGGACGTACCAAAACAAGGGATACCGAGTCATTCACGAGCACATACTCGATTGATCGCGCGGAGTTCTCTCGCACGACGGTTTCCCACCGTTGCCAAGACTCCACAGAAACCAGGCGCCATGTCTTTGAATGTCTCGGGGAGATCCCGCTAGAAAATCTGGATAATGAGAATCAGGCTCGGCGGAATGCAATAAAGGGCCGAACAATGAAACCAAAACCCGTCGTAACATGGAGAAATCAATCGACGGCCCTCGCCGAACAACAACAGATTTGCGAGACAAGCTTCGGCATCGTGATGATGAGAAGACCTCGTCGAAGGAGTCCAAAGGAAGGGACCCCAAGCGAACGAAAGCAGATGAGCACGGCAAGCCACCGCACCCAGGTTTTGAAAGACAACTGAAGGACCTCGGCGTCTCACCCTTCACCTCCCACACCATCAATACGCCACCCGAGTCCACTTTCCACCTACCCATGTTTACATAGTTTGATCCAGCCACCTGTGAATCTTACACCCATTTAATCCACTTCCGCCAGACTATTGAGTTGTGCACCTTGAAGGACGAAGTGAAGTGCAAAGCATTCCCGTCCAGCCTCGGCTCCCTTGGACTCCAGTGGTTCAACAAACTGCCTGCTGGATCCATAAGGAAACTGGCCGACCTTGAGCACACCTTCAACACTTGATTCATTACAACCAACAGAACAGTGAAGGAACCTGAATCATTGTCCCAGTTGAGGAAGCTGTCGAACGAAGCTCTGAGGCAGTATTCCGAGCACTATTGGCAACTCTTCAATGAGATTCCAGGGATCGACGAGTATTGGGCTGCATGTACCTTTAAGAATGGTTTGGAGTCTGGTAGTAAGATACTTGACGAGCTTGCCATCCGTCCTTCGCACGGAATGGGTGAGCTGATGCGGGTAGTAGAGTGATTTTGCGCTCTCGAGGAGTTCTATGCGGACCGAGCGGCCCAGGGGATGCTAAATCCCACCACTCCCTACCCACATCTTCTATCCAGGTTCCTGCACCAGTCATCACCCAAAACTCTGAGCCGAAGAAACACGTCAACAATATTAAAGAAGGAAAGAAACGTCCGCCGAAGGTACATGACTACGTGGCCAAAACCACATATTTCAAGGAACCCATCTGGTCCTTCATTAAAGAAATAATGCGACAACCGTGGTTCGAATGGCCAACTGGCAAGCTCAGCACAGACACGGGCCTCCCGGACCAGAACCCAAGAAAAAAGTGCTCCTACCACAACAAACTTGGCCATTACACAACAGCTTACCAACCATACAAGGCGCTTCTGGAATGCCTCGCAACACAAGGACATCTCGATCCGTACATCGACCGTTCAAAGACACCCGCCCAACAACCAACAGGCAATCCCAACCCCAATGAACAGCAGCCTTTGATACATGTTATCCACGGGCCAGTAACAAAGGAATCCAAAACTACACTCCGTGCCGACCTCAATCGCGCATCCTCATCCAAGCAGATACTCTCAGTCGGCTGTAGTTCAAAGCGACAATGCCCCCAAGAAGTATCCAAATGTTTAATAACCTTCACCGAGCGCGATCTCAAAAATGTGCAAACTCCATACTCCGACGCCCTTGTGTTCATCGTCCAAATCAGTGTCCACGACGTAAAGCGCGTCCTCATCGATTAAGGAAGCTCGGCAGAGGTCATGTACTATGACCATTTCAAGAAGCTTAACCTACCAGAGACGGCTCTACAACTAGCCGAGGTTCCACTCATCGGATTCAATGGAGCGCCTGTATGGCCACTCGGCCGCATCTTCCTCCCCGTCGTCGTCGGCTCAAAAACTCTGATTGTCGAGTTCATCGTAGTCAATGTGCCGAGCCCATACAATGCAATTCTTGGCTGAACCTGGCTTCACGACATGCAAGCGATAGCTTCAACTTAACTCCAGGTCATCCGCTTTATTGGCGCCAATGGGAAACAAGAAGACTTGCGAGGTGATCAAGTCGCCTCCAAGAAATGTTACATTTCAGCCGTCCACAACTCCAGCAAAGCCAAGCAGGTGCAATGGGTTGAAGTCCCAGACATGGCCGTGATCGAAGATGTCGGCCAGAAGGCTGAAGACAAAGCAGAAGAAGACCTTATCTCAATGCCAATCAATGAGGATGGCTCACGTTTCTTCTTGCTCGGCTCTTCCCTTAGCGACGCCGAGCGCGAAGAGATGTTTCAATTCCTTAAAGACAATCTAGAAGTTTTTGCATGGACTCCCAATGAGATGCTAGGGGTCGATCCCAATTTCATCTGCCATTCCCTCAACATCAAGAAGGATTCAAAGCCAGTGGTTCAGAGGGCCCGACGCTCGGCACCAGAACACGCCGACGCCATCGTGGAGGAAATTAACCGCCTCTTGGAGGCCAATGCAATACAAGAAGTACAATATCCAACGTGGTTGTCAAATACAGTCGTCATTAAGAAAAAGAATGGCAAAAAGCGAGTTTGTGTTGATTATACTAATCTCAATGACGCCTGTCCGAAGGATTGGTTCCCACTCCCCAAGATTGATCAACTGGTGGACGCAACAGCAGGACATGCTCAGCTAAGTTTCCTCGACGCCTACTGCGGCTACCACCAGATCGCGATGGACCCAGATGATATGGAAAAAATAGCCTTTATCACCCCGCATGGCATCTTCTATTATCGAGTAATGCCTTTTGGGCTCAAGAACTCGGGTGCCACCTTCAACCGTGCCATCTTCAAAATGCTCCATGAACTGATTGGTCACATGGTGGAAGCATACATTGACGACCTCGTCATCAAAAGTCAAAAGGAGCACAACCACCTTCAAGAGTTGGCAGAAGTCTTTGAAATCCTTAAACTCCATAAGCTCCACTTGACCCAGAAAAGTATGCGTTCGGCATTAGCGCAGGAAAATTTCATGGCCACTTGGTCACTAGACGCGGCATCGAAGCCAACCCTAACTGTCACGCCCTCGATTTTTAACATAAATAAATAACCTTTTCAATAAATAATCCACACACACGGCTAATAATACCCAAAAAGAGCTTTCCCACCTGTTTAATTACAATGAAGCTTCCCAAGTTTCATAAATTA
>JAOTQK010066998.1:259-11169 GCA_025642025.1 Rhododendron ferrugineum | reverse complement strand
GTACACCTTGGAGGCATATGGAGCCGAAGAGCTTGCTAGGATGGAGGAAGAGGCAGCATAGTAGATAACCTTAGTTTTCCTATCCTTTGTGTAATAAAAGTACTCTTGTGAGAGATTTGATGTAATAAGTGAGCTAGACTCTACCTAGATTATTCAATAAAATGTTTACTTAACGAACCCGAAATTGGGGGCGTTACAATTTATATTTATGTATGTTGGAATTCGAGGGCGTGACATTGGTGGTTGGTTGTGGTGTTGATTGGTGGTGTGGGGTCGAATTTTTGGAAAAAAAAAAAAGAGAGGAGGGGAAAAGGTAAATTGTGAAAGTAAAAAAAAAAGGAGGTTAAAGTAATTTTTGTAAGGCCTTCCGTTATTTTTGTAAATAGTAAAAAATGGGGTTAAAGTAATTTTTAATAAATAGTAAGAAAAAATTAACTTTATTACACAATATGTATTTATAGATTCATAGATGCTTGCTGCCCAAGTATCTGTGTTGCCCTAGGTTTCCTACCTCGTATAGGAAACCCAGAATATCTTGGATTCTCGTTCCCTTATCAATTCATTACTTTAGTCATTTTAAGACTTTTTTCCATACCAGGCCGAACATCCCATCCCTGTTAGGTATCTTTCCTTGATCCCATATTCTCGAGATCTCATTCCTTTACAGAATTCCATTGTTTTGGAACCTTCAAGAGTTTTCCTTGCATTTGAGACTGCTTTCTCCGGAGTCCTCTCCCTGTTCGGCCCTCTCGTTGCCAAACAGACTACTTGGACCAATAACTTCACATGTTCACTGGTCCTTTTCCCCGTACAGACCGTTTGGACCAATGACTTCTCATGTTCACTGGTCTTTATCGCCGATCACTTTCTTACACGGCAACTGTCTTTATCGTACTTGTAACAACCCTGTTTATTTAACGTACCCAAAAATGGGGGCGTTACAACATGGTATTAGAGCTCTAGGTTCAAAACCTCGGCCATGGATAGAATGGGTTGATCATGAGATAGTTTGACCGTTGCACAAACATGAATTGAGTTTAAGTTTACCGTCCCAAATAGGGTGGAATTCTGACAAAACAATCTTCGGATTGAAGCAAGGTGTGGAAATTGGCAGTACCACCAAGCTGGGAATTCCCGAACAATTGGATGATGACTTAAATCAAGGATCGAATGTGGAATTTAGAAATTTTTAGAAGTGAAATCCCTTTCTTAAGGCAGTACTAATTGAGGTTAAAACTCCTTCCTTGTAGATGAGTCACCTAGTCGATCTGTTAGTTGGAACTCGCCAACTCAAAAACGCCATAGGAGCTATGACAACTCAACTGGTGGAGAATCCCGACTTTATTGCCGCTGTACTCGGAGAAAAATGGGATTTCGCAAGAATGCAGCAGGATACCCCTTTTCCCGTTGAAGAAGATCCCTGGTTTCCTGCAATGTTCCCAATCTTGTGTGCCTTCTATGAGTTTTTCGGTATCCTACCCCTGATACAAAACTTTGAGGTTGAAAATGAGGAGGGAGTAATCAATGGCAATAAGGACACCAATGAGGCAACTAAGGAGGAAAACCCGATAAATGAAGGGAGGTTCGAGGAGGACAAGACTCCAAAAGACCCGTGAAAGCCAAGGATACTACTTAGGCACCCTTAAATAAATCCGGTATCTATTGTAATCCTTTGGGATGTAGGACGTTAGGATCACCGTTGTCTGTTTAGTGTTTCCTAGATTGCACTATTACTATGCTTGATAATAAAAGCTTTATTTCATTTACTACTTGTCCTTGTGTGATACCTTTAGTATTTAGTCACTAATCACGTACGTGCTTATCCTTGTGTCCCTACTTGCCATTGTAGTAGAATTCTATACTTATGATTGCATCCCTCTTTTATCTATGAAAGGCTGGCTTTATTTGAAAGAGTATTGTTGCATACTACTTGATTAGACTACTTTTCGCTTTGGAAAGGAAAATACCATTGCAAAAGGAAAATTGTTTTAGTAGGCTAAAACTCCCCATTTTTAATTTTTACTCGTAGATGGTGAATCGACGCCATGGATTAGGACACGAAATCGGAGAATCCTCTAACAGTAACCCCAACCTAACCCAAGTCATGCAAGCGCTCGTAGCTGCTTTAAACGCCAACCGCCAACCGCCAAAATCACGACGACGGACCCATGACCCGCACCCGAGCCATGAATGAGTTCTGCAAACGTCAACCCCCGACTTTCCACGGAGATACCAACCCCACTGTGGCTGAGTCATGGCTGAAGGAAATCAAGGTGATCCTTGACACCTTGGGGATTACCCAGAACGGAGATTGTGTGGCCTTAGCCACCTACCAACTAAAAGGGGAAGCTCGTTATTGGTGGGACTTGATGGAGGCTACTCATGACGTAGCTACAATGACTTTTGCCCAGTTCGAAACCCTATTCCTCGACGAGTATTTTCCCACACCCCTTCGCCTAGCCAAGGAGCAGGAATTTTTGATTCTGAAATAAGGGACAATGACCGTTACTCAGTATGCGGCCAAATTTGAGGAGCTGTCCCGTTATGCCCCAACCGCGGTAGCAACTGAAGATAAGAAAGCAAGAAGGTTCGAGTGGGGGCTGACAACTGCTCGAAGGGCTGTGGTGGCACAAGCCTTTACCACCTATACCGGTGTCAAAACCCGATGGAGGAAGGCGACTGGTAACACCGGTGGACCAATCCGAACCCAACAACCCAACAACAACCGTGGACCCTTCCCCACCAAACCCTCTAACCCACCTCAAGGCAACCAACCCTGGAGGACTGCTATCCCCAAAAGTGGTGAACCGCAAAGGGGTGGTCAGGACATAGCAACAGTTCCGTGTTGCAACTGTCAGGCTATGGGCCACATTAGGCGCAACTGCCCGCAGCCTCAAAGGAGGAGGGATGGGAGCTTTGGAAACCAGAGAGCTCAACAACCTGGACAGGCCAATTTTGTGAAACAAAACCCTAGAGGCCCATTGCAGCAGCAAAATGGATGGAACAATGGAAAGCAGCCCATGGGAATCCAACAAGACACTGGAGGGCGTATCTTTACACTGCAGACTGAAGAGCAAGAGTAGGAACCTGCTGTGATCCAAGGTACGCTACTATAGTACCTGCATACAAGCCTTGTTTGACTCCGGAGCATCGCGTTCATTTATAGCTACTGCCTACGTAACTACACTAACACTATAAACAGAACCCCTAAGTATGAGTATGAAAGTAACATCACCGTTTGAGGGGAGTATAGCTATTAGTCTAGTGTGTAGGGGATGTGAATTAGAAGTAGCCAACATGCACCTAAATTGCGATCTTAGAGTAATCAACATGGCAGAATCAATCGTTTGGATGGCTAGCTAGTCTCCAAATGGAAGGAGCCGATAGAATGGAAGTGGGATTACCACACATCGTTGCGAGTCCACCGATATTTTCCCTGAAGAACTTCCTAGCTTACTATCTCAAAGAGAGATAGACCTCTCTATAGAATTCCAACCGGGGACAACATCAATCTTGCTTCCCCCCCCCCCCCCCGCGGAACAAAATGAGCTCAAGACCTAATTGCAAGATCTATTAGGCAAAGGGTAAATCCAGCCAAGTACGTCACCATGGGGAGCACCTGCGCTATTTGTGAAGAAGAAGGAATGGAGAAGGACGTAGGCCGATTTATGTCTACTTGTCAACAAGTTAAGGCTGAACACCAGAAACCTGGAGGAGACCTTCAAACCCTGGAAGTCCTACTGGAAGTCGACGCTAACAAAGACTTGTTTTCCCTTATTATAATGGTCCTTTCACTTCCTTTGTTCAAAAAAAAAAAATCCGAGCTTTTAGAATATCACAGGACCTGCTTACCGACATTTGACTTTCCCCGAAAGAGGATGGAATGCTTATCTCTATGCGTTACGATTATGGAGTGGTTCTGCTCAAGTTAATCCGTTGTTTCCTAGTTTTGGAAATGGGTTTAATATCGTTAGGTAGGGAAGCATTCTGACTCGACAGGGAGTGATAAGAAAAGGTTTATGGGACACGGGTCCGCAGGATGATTGGTAGAAGTTTTGCATTTGAAGTTGGCACTTACGGTGGAAACTTCATCAAAGGTGTACAACAAGGCAAATTGTTCGACGGCTGAAGCAACTTCAACCCCGTCTTGTTAAGCAAGTGATGAGGCTTAATTCGATTAACAAAACACGTAGAAGATAGTGAGAGATGCCTGAAACGCTGTCGTAATACTTCTAGGACCTGCTCCTATTTTTAAGGGGGATAAACGATGATTCAAGGACCAGTATAGCAACGATGTCTGATCCGTAGTCACGCACCAATTTCGAGGACGAAATTATTTTAAGGGGGATAGATTGTAACAACCCTGATTTTTGGTAAATAAAAATTTTGTTAAATATTTGAATTTTATTTTAATTACGTGGATTTCTTATAAAATTATATCTTTTAACACCGGACAATCTAGTCATTTTCTAAAGACAAGTATGCTTCTAAAAACACTTGTATATTTTCCTAGTATTTGAAATTAAGTCTTTTAAATTATATGGCATGTAGAGTTAGTTTCCAACCGATTAGTTGAAGAAACCAAACTACCGATTCACCTAATCACATTCCCCTAACCTTAGATGAACCTTTTTGACCATCTTTAGCCTTGTGAACCTTTCCAATCCTACTCAAACCTTTTTGACCATTAGAAGTTTTCATTATACTTCATGAATTGTCATTCAAGACCATGCCTACCAACTTTATATCCTTATCCTTTGGTTAATAGTTGCTAGGGAAATTTTTATCCCTTGGATAATAGAATTAGGGCTTGCCAATGAATACTTAGAATTGACAAGACAAGTCACTTAAGGAAGCCGTCATTTTACTTCCAAAAGAAGCAAACTTAGCCTTGCCATGCATGCAACCCTAAAGATTATAGTCTAAAACCTATGTATGCTTAGTTGTATATATCTATAGTTATCATAGCCTATTTTAAGCATGCCTAAGATATGTGTGGGCTACCCGCCCGGATTTTAAAAAATTGAAAGAGTCGCCACCCGGATTTGAGGTCCGCCTCCCAAGAAACTGCTTTGATCGAAAATAGTTGATTGAAATTGAAAACCAGAGATTCTTTAAGGGTTCGGAAGCCACGTTACGAGAGGGGAAGCTTTTTACGGCATCCCTCTCGCCCGACGCGATGTCGGTCTCTACTCAAAGTTTGTGGATTTTTATTGAAAATATTTTATTTCATTGAACAGTTAGCAAGTATTCACAAGTATAGCAAGTAAGGAGGTGCATGCCTGTGCTGGTGTACAATTTATATTGATGAAATAAGGCAAAGTGGAGGATGATGCATGAGAAATAAAGATCTGTCACTGAGATCACTCCCGAGCGCTCGGGACTGCACTCCTGAACGCTCAGGAGTACTGCTATTCCATCCTGCAAATTTGGTTAGACATATTTACATGCTAGTACTGCCAGTAAAACCCAAAGAAATCAAAGTGCAAATGTGCTCAGCAAGAGGCCTAAACAGCAAAGAACTGGTCCTAACCATCCGAGCTTTGCTTCCTTGCGACTGAAAATAAAACTAACTGGACTCTTGATGGACCATTGCACATCCAATATCTAGTCAAATATAGAAAAAGTAATATTGAGTGACAAAATAGGGTTTTGGTGGCTGCAGCACTCCTGAGCGCTCAGGAATGGTCCCGAGCGCTCGGGAATGAAAACAGTGCCCAGAAAAGATTTTGGTTCTTTGTGTTTTTCTTGCTCTTATTGCTTAAGCTAAAATCAAATAAGCTCATAACCAATATGAGGAACTGGTATGGGCCCTTTGACTCCCCTCAGAAGTAGAAAAACAGTGGATAATGAAGGTGATTATACCTTTTCAAGCTTAAACTTTGCTCCTTGGATTGAATTGAAGGCTTGAAAATAGATGGAAAAACAGTGTGAAATAGAGCCTTAGATGTGTCAAAGACTAACAATGTGTTTGAAATTTTCTTGGATTTTTCTTAGAAAGATAATTGAGGAAATGATGGATTTTTAGAAAATGTTTGAAAGAGTTCGAGAGACTAATTTTTGGCATCAAAATGGGGAAGAAGAAAGAGGATTTCGTGGTCCTTTGAAAGGTAGAAGGAAAGGGGTATTTATAGGCAAGGACAAATTAGGATTTTCATTTGAAAATCAAATAAAAAATGAAAAGAAAATGTTTTGGGGGGAGAAATGACATGATGAGATACCCTAGCTGGCCTGAGATGTGCAGGTTAGAACAGCAGGTTTGAGAGATCTGAAAAAGCCATGGTCAAAGATCATGCTCAACATGCATTGGCTCTGACAGCACTCCCGAGCGCTCTAGAGTGGTACTCCCGAGCGCTCTAGAGTGGTCCCGAGCGCTCAAGAGTGGCTCCCCAACTTCAGAAGGGCACCACGGACACTCCCGAACTCGGATTTGGGTGTTTTTTGAAGCGTTGGAAAGCTAGTTAAATTCTATTTCTAAACCAATTGGTTTCATCCAAATTTATTTTATATGCTGAAATGTGTGCCCATTTTACCCTCAGGGTGTCGAGAGAAAAGAGGATTTTGGTTTCAAGAAGGTCCAAGAAGCATCGTCCAAGTTGTCCAAGGCCTATTTTGATTCCTTTTCATCATTGGGGAGCCTCGAGGGCGCAAATTAAGGATAATTAATAGGTCTAAATTGGGGTGTCTACAGTTGCCCCTCTTTGGATGGTGCTCGGTATCATGTCTGGATACGAGTGACGTCCAAAGATTGAGACAACCCAATTCGAGCCCTACTAAATCCTTAATCGAAAATCGAATGCAAGTAAAGATGCACAAGCATTTGAAATATGAGGTCGTGCTCTTTGGAGCTGCCTACATACCCTGTTTGTAGGGATTAGACCAGCGTAGTTCTTTGGGGCAAATCCAAATATGCATGCCGATAATTGACAAGATAGAATGATTGAAGAAAACCCACCGATTGCTCTGTCTCAGTGGGTAAACAGGTTCGTAATCGACGTCTTGATCTTGAGACAAGTTAGTTTGTCGCGAAGAGATAAAATGTGATTGAATGCCCTCCAATGAGACAAGTTAGTTTGTCTTGAAGGGATAAAATGCGATTGAACCCCGAGACAAGTTAATTTGTCTAGACGGGATAAAATGTGATTGAACCCTAAGACAAGTTAATTTGTCTAGATGGGATAAAACGTGATTGATAGAATTTGAATCGACATATATGTGAAAGATGAAGACAACCATGCCCCCTTCGATCGAGCTTAGACACCTGACAACGATGACGATAACATTTTATTTTTATTATTATTTTTGAAAAATAGAGGACATGTCCGAGTACCCTTTCTACTTTACTGTTTTTGGCCAACGGACTAGTATTTTCAAGACCATGGGATTCGGGCTGGAGTTTGTCTTTGGATGGAAATCGGGTTTAAGCTGGAGTGGATTTGAGCTGGAGTCGGTTTAAGCTGGAGTGGATTTGAGCTAGAGTGGATTTGAGCTAGACTTTGATCGGAGCTTGAGTTTCGAGCATCCATGCCCTAGTCTTGATATTGGTTGTATGCTTGTTGATGCCATTAGGCTGATGTGCCTCAGTGAATGACAAACCTCAATTCTCATTCTATTCCTTGATTTTGTTGATAGTTTCGGCAACCAATTTTATCATGAGCACAAGCTCAGGTTCTTTCATGTATTGGAGTTTCTATCACGAGTTAGGGCCTCAAGACTTGACTAGATGAATGACCCTGTGTGAATTTGGACAAGGCCTAGATGACTCAAAAGACAAGAAAGACTCTATATGATGATCTTGACCAGACAAGGAGTTTGATCTGACTGGACGGGAAACTTGATTACTCGAGGGTTCGAAAAAATGGCAAGCATGCCCCACAATTGATGTTTGAAATTGTCATGATGAAATCATGTTTCGATGATGCTTATTAGGATTTTCTTTTGATCTTGTTTTGTCAAAACATGAGGATTTTTACCCACGAACCGTGCCCCAGGGTGCTAATGACAACCTATGGATTTCAAAAATGCCCCAGCTTGGATTTTGCAAAACTCTTATGTGACTGATCCTTTGGAAGAGGCTGCCTACCTATCCCTTTTACAAAGGAATCAGGTCATAACATAGTTCGGGATTACAAAACTCTTTTGACTTACAAACTTGAATTTGAAAACATACAGACACGAATGCATAAAAGACCCAAGGTACAAACCGGCTCAAAATTGAAAGAGGAAGACTTGACTTGAAACCTAAAAACTTTCCAGACTCGTGAGAAACTCCATTCATGGATTGACTTTACTATATTCTAGTTCTGAGGTTCGGCACAGAGATGCTTCCGTCGGAGTCAGTGACAGCTTTTTCGAGGATGCCCAATTGAATAGCTTCTTCGATAGACAGGCCTATTTCGAAGAATGTCTTGAAGTCAGAAGAGGCTTGAGCTAGGGTCATGTGCTTGGCAAGTGCGGGTTGGAGATTTTGGATAATCATCCGAATTTGATCTTTCTCAAAGGGTTTCTCCTTCATCTGAACAGTCTTTGCTCTCCATCTTCGGACAAAGTCCACAAAAGATTCCTTTGGCTTCATTTTCATTGATTCCAACTCTCGGGTGGTGACCTCGAATTGGATGCTATAATCAAACTGGGCCACAAAAGCCTCACAGATGTCCTCCCAAGATTTCTTCTTGGTTATTTCCAAGGCAGTGAACCAGTGCAAGGCATGCCCAACCAGTGTTTGAGCGAACATTTGAGCCATGGTATCTTTCTCCACGCCCCACATGGAAAGTGCCCCAATGTAGTTGGTCAGGTGTGCTTTCGGGTCACTAGTTCCATCAAACTTTGCAAAGTCAATTGGTTTGAATTTTTTGGGTAGTCTGGCATTTGGGAAGAGGCAGAGCTCGTCAATGTCAAAATCGGTCAAGGCAATTCTTTCGCTTTTGGCTACAGACTGCTCAAGTTGGGCTAATTTGGCTTTAATGGAGGCCATTTCTAGGCTTTGGGGGTTTGGTTCAGGGGATGGTTCATGATTATTTTCGAGGGGTGTTTCTGGGTTTTGTGGAATTGGAAGTAGCCTGGCAATCCCAGTTATGATGAGCATTAATTGGGCGATCTGATTGTCAATTCGTTCCCCCATTTGTTGGATAGAGGCTCGGATTTGATCCAACTCATTCGGATTCCCTGCTGGCTGTTGTTCCATATCTTCCCACAAATTCTGAGCTTCCATGGTTGATTCGGATTGAGATGGTTGCTTCGAGCCTAAGTCCCGGTCGAGTCTATGAGGGTATGGCTTTGTTTCTTGGCTCAATTGCTCTTGGGCTTTCAGCAAAGCGAGGAATTGTACTCAGGCATATTTTCCTTTTCTTGTTTTATGAAAAATGTGCCAAAATAAAAGAAATGCATCGTTGCCAAGATTATCGAATGACCTATCTCAAAGTAACGGTTATAGCTCCTCGAAGGTTGACTTGAAGAACGACAGATCCTAAGAGATGTCAAAATAAACTAAGTATTTGACTAGTTCTCGTTCGAAGTTTCAATTTTGGACTTGGAATAGCTTAGTATAGATGACGTGATACTATAACCAGAGTGGCGTCAGCGGCATGGCGCCATTAGCCAAAATGGTGTAAGTGACGTGGCACTATAACCTGGATGGTGTTGGCGTCACGGCATCGTTTCCTTACTATTCCTTATTCTTCATTGAATTTTCGATTAGGCATTAGTCAAAGACTTAGTAAGTTTTGATTTCTCAAAGTCTCATTGCTCGGATTTCTTTTTAATGGTGTATCCCTTGTTTTAGAACCATTGATTTCAAAGGATGCCAAAATGAACTAAGTACTCGGCTAATGCTTTATCGAAATCTTAACCTTAATTTGGAATCACTTGGAGTGGACAGCATGACACCATAACCGAAGTGGCATCAGTGGCATAGTGCCATTAGCCGAAATGGTGTAAGTGACGTGGCACTATAACCTAGATGGTGTTGGTGTCACAACGCTTGTTTCCTCGTCATTCCTCCTTTTAGTTAAGACTTTGATTAAACGTTAGTCAAGGACTTAGTAAAATTTTGATTTCTCCAAGTTTCATGGCTCAAAGGACTCATATAATCAAAGCAACACGTATCAAGGTATGCGACTCTTCATCAGATCTTGGTAACCTTCTATAGATCGCACGAGCAAGCCTAAGAAAACGATATGCAAGATGCGATGCAGAAAGCAGTAACATGTTAGCAAGATATATCACATAATCCTACTCTGCGGGGCTCTTGTCCTAATTTGGAAGGTTCTATTGCTTTCTATACATGTATGAAGGCCGACTTTGGTTTAAAAGGGGTGCCCCAGACTAGGGTCAAGGTATACCTCCCGATTATCGAGCGTACACCCGATAACGGTACAAACGACAGGTATGACTCATCATGGTCGAGGGTTGCCGAGTATTCTGGGATTCCCTGTCATCGGCAAGCCGGGCAGGATTACCAGAATGCAACGGCAAGGTTGAACAGAATATATACAAAAGATAGACAATGAAACAAAATGTTTTGAAAATCCCACAAACATTTTTCAAGCTTGGCTCACTTGATTAATTAATACTTAGAGAAAAAGACATACAAGCGAATAGTCGGAAAGCCCCAGGTCGGAACGGCCGGATAGAAATCCAATTAGAATCGCCATTTACTTCCTTCGACAAGCATAAAGCATCGTCGTTTTTGACAGGCTTTGCAAGGACCGTTCATCGATGTATCGAGTTCTTTAAGCATTAATTAAACATTCCCCAGTAATATCGCCACTTTTCAAGCTTGGCTCACTTGATTAATTAATACTTAGAGAAAAAGACATACAAGCGAATAGTCGCAAAGCCCCAGGTCGGAACGGCCGGATAGAAATCCAATTAGAATCGCCATTTACTTCCTTCGACAAGCATAAAGCATC
>JAOTQK010066984.1:0-11170 GCA_025642025.1 Rhododendron ferrugineum | reverse complement strand
TATTATGTAAGATAATGTGAGGAATTTATTTATGAAAAGCTATGTTTATTTATGTTGAAAATCGAGGGCGTGACACCCTCCGTCCCAAAATGCTTGTCCGGTCTGCAAAACAGTATTAGGTTACCGGAAATTTATTTGACAATATTGTATTACTGAATATTAGAAAAGTCCTGTATATATATATATACATTTTGGTAATTGACTGCCGAAAATACATAAACATTTCGGTAACTAATTGTCGAAATTATTTAAATATTACAGTATTCAAATGGCGAAAACATTACATTTTTTTTCGGACCTGAAACGTCGAAAATCTGGTTCAAAAAATTGAAAATTCTGCGTTGAAAAAACAGTGCTCGATCGGCTCCCATGTGCATTTTGTTTTGAATTTTGGTGTTTCGATTTTCTGGTTTTGATATTTTTGGGTTTCAATTTTCAAACTTTTTAGGATTTTTTGGGTTTCGATTTTTGATTTTGAATTGTGGAGAGAGAGAGAGAGAGAGAGAGAGAGAGAGAGAGAGAGAGAGAGAGAGAGAATAACCTGAAGAGAGGAGGGGAGAGAGTGGCAGTGGTGGGGCGGTGTTCGTAGCTTTGGTGGTGGCGGCTATGGAGATTTGGTGTTTTGGGAGGAGAGGGGTACAATGGAAAGATTTGGGGAAATTAATGGGTTATATGGAGTAAATTTTTATTTTAAAATATTGGAAATGAATGATGTGAAGGAAGTGAGTTGATGGAGAAAATAAAGGGTTACGAATAGTCGCCCCTACCCAAATTCATTGCTCTTTTTCATCTCTAATAAATTTCTTTTAGGGTAAATTTCACTGACCTCCTCAGAGGTTTCTGACAAACGCAGAAACCTCCTCTCAGGTTTTTGAAATGTCACTGCCCTCTCTTGTTTTTTCTGACATTATCAATACTCCCCCCCTTCCCTTAAGTTAACATAGATGGTGTTACCTTCAACATTTAAGGACCAAAATGCCCTCTCCATAAATAGCTGCATTTAATTGTACGAGGCCTTAATTTTTTTTCTACTCCAACTTCTTTTTTCAACTCCTTCATATCCAACTTAGCCGACTAAAGTTTTCTGACAATATGATTGTAGGATTATTTAGATTTTAGAGCAATGCTATAAATACAATGTTGAAACACATTACACAACTACATCTGGAGCCAGTCGTTGCACAGGGATTCACATGCATCGAATGGCTCTGGACGTAGCTGTGTCCGAAATTGTGTTTTAAAGTTATGTATGTAAACTTTTTCTTATTTATATGCTAGTGTATAAAACGCAATTTCACTAATGATCTTAACTGTTATCCGAGTATATGTCTAATGCTTGTCCATGCATAGATGTTGTACACTATTGATGCTATTGAGTTTGAGCGCTAAGGTTTAGGATAGGTTTGGACTATATATATATATATATATATATATATTTATATATATTTATTTATTTATTTATCGTTTGCTTAAATCTTTTTTATGAGAAACTTTATTAGCTTCTTAATAACTTAGGTGTGCACACACCTCCACTAATTTGGTGGATTAATCCCACTATCAACTAGCGCCGAGCAAAATTCCATAGGAGTTGATTCTACCTGGAGGGTTTTGAACATGAAATCATAGGATAAAACAAAAACCTAAATTCCAGGCCCTGACCACTAGGGGAAAAAAGCTCACTAAAGACCTTTTTCTTCAATGGAATTTTTAAAAAAAATTACCAAAACTTTTTATGTTTTAAGTTCCTCCCATAAAAAGAAACAAATAATCCACAAATAATATATCTCATCATAAATTTAGTCCAATCTATTTCTATTAGTCCAATACAGTTATCCTTTGGAGAGTGATTTTTACACTACTTTTTCAATATCCACATTCTTTTTTTCATTTTTCATTTTTTTTAGTGTATTTCTTCCACTAAAAAAAGGAGTGTAGATATCAAAAAGGGAGTATGAAATTATTTCCCTTATGCTTTTTGGTTGAATGATGGGATCTTTAGTTGAGCAATTGGTTAATCGCGTGAACTTCAATTTGAACAATCCATCCAACCAAATTCTTTGCCACTGTTGCAAAACACCTGTGCCAATATCATTTTCACCAAACCACAAACTAGCCAACCCCACGCCAGTGTAGTCTTCCTATGCAAAAATGGCCAAAAAAAATTGAACAAGTGTACCTAACTATTAAACCCATTAACAACGAACATAAAATTTGGAATCAAGCTATGCCTAAACGAATTTTCTGGTTTGGAGTGGAACGAGCCAACAATTGGTCAAGGATGACACCCGACTACGTCAATGATGGATTCTCCTAGACCCCAGTGAATGGTCGTGGGATTGGCTGAGAGGCTAGGAATCGCGTTGATTGTTCGGTGAAGTGGTGAATGATGATGGGTTATTACATGTGGTGGTTGGTTATGGTGTATGGTGCTTGGCTTTTATTTGGTAGGGATGGAGGTGGGTTTCTCGAAAGAGTGATATTTTGGTTTTGATTAGAGAGAGAGAGAGAGAGAGAGAGAGAAAGAGAGAGAGAGAGAGAGAGAGAGAGAGAGAGAGAGAATGGTGAAATGAGCGGGTTGACTGATGGAGGACAAAATAGACATTTTATGAGAATATAATGTTGATGTCATCACAAACCAATAGCTTATGTCAGGATTTTTAACGGAAGAGTAACGGTTGGGGGAATATTTACTTTGTCAAAAAAAACAGGGGAGGGTAGTGGCATTTTAAAAACATGAGGGGAGGTCTCTGATTTTGTCAGAAACCTCAGGGGAGGTCAGTGAAATTTACCCATTTTTTTACTATTTCGTCATTCTTGTATTTTCATGAGCAAACTGAATGGCCAATGCAAGATATTCAAACTAACCTCATTAAGGAAAAATACATTGCGAAATGAGAAAAGGGTAGTAGGAAAAAATTGAATGTAATTTAACCATCTTCTTTGTTTTTTATTTATTATGAACATAATTTAAAATATTCTACATACTCATCGTATACTAACCATTTATTCTATAATTATATCTATTTATGTATACATATTATTCTTTTATTTATAGTATATAAATATTCATTAGATTAGATAAGTGTTTGTATACACATTATCTATGTATTATAATTATACAAAAAATTATAATAAAAAATGTTTTTTTACAAAATATTATTGTAATTCATATAACAATCGTATAGAGATTAATAGACATTTCTTATATAATGAATTTGCAAATTATTAATATGTATGCATTATATCTATATTGAATATTTTCTAGTAAGATAAGAAATTTGCTTTCATAAAATATTATTATAATTCATGAAATATTTATATACATATTTTTAATTAGTACTAATAAAGTGTATTTAATGTATATATTATTCATATAGGATTATATTATATGTATTATATAAATTAAATAGTACATATTTATTTATAAACATAATATGATTTTTATATACAATTAATAGAATATTATGGCAGTCGATAATGCCAAAATCAAAATTGTTGTTTCTTGCTTCTACAATTACTTTTGTGCCTTTACTACATCAGGAACTTTTCATCTTCTTTTATTACAAAACAAGCCCCTCTATCTCTTTTGGCAGCAAAGCAAGAGTATAATTCCACAATTCAAATTTAACAAAACTTCCAGAATTCAAGAGTAACAAAACAAAGCTTACAAAGCAAGAGTAACAAATAGAATTTCAAAAAGAAGCAATTAGAATTTGAAAGCTTCTAAAGGCCAACAAAACAAAATTCTATAACAAATAGAAGTAAGAGTAACAAACCTTCTGAAGGCCAACAAAACAAATTCAAGTTCACATCATATCCAGAATTCATCATCAATTCAAAAAAGTTCCAAAATAAAATTACAACCTACAATAAAAAGTTACGACGAAAAATTCCAAAATTCCAAAATGTTCCACTTTCAGAAAAAGTTTCAAAAAGTTCCAGAATTCTTTCATCACTTGGAGGACTTAGAAGAGAAGCCTTCATTACAACCTGCAAGAAAATTAAAAAAAATTCATGAAATAAAGGTATCAAAATTACGACAAAAACAATCAATTTTTTTTTACCTCAAGTCATCCATCCAACCAAAAGCACTCCATTGAAATAGGAATTATATCCATGTCGTCAGGCATGCATGGTACTTCCCTCGTATGTTGTATCAACTTCAAAACTTGGCCCTAATTTGCATTGGCATGTTCGACTATTATGACCCGCGGCTTTGCAAATGCTACATTTTCGTGGTGCATCAGTGAGCTCAAATTTTGAAGAGTTCAGTCTTGTAGAAGTTGATGTTTTTCCTCTCTTTTTTTGACGCTGGTGGACGTCCCTTGTGAACTTGAATAGTTGGCTCAAGAATCATTGGAAGTGATGGATTTATAACTTGAAAAATGCTCTCTTGAGCTCATTCCTTTTGAGCAGCTTCATTTTCAGCTTGTTCACAATTAGACAAAGAGAAAGATCTTACATCAATCCTCCATTGTGAGTGTATTGTATCAAGAGGTAATATCTTGCCTTTTCAGTCAATCATCTTATGTGCACAAGAAAGATCCATGCTTGCCATATATGAAGTGTCCCGTACATGTCGATTGCATTGTGCCATGTCTCATCATTTCGTATTGTTTAAACAACTCTTTCATAGTGAATACCGACACATGGGTTTCGTTTTAGAGTTGTTCCGTATACGTCGTCTGCTTGAGCTCGAGTGAATGTTTTGAAGAAAGTTCAGTTAAGATATGTCTTGCAAATGAAAATGAGTTTAATGAGATAAAGACACAGCTCTTAAGTGAGAGGATCTGGATAGCTCATCAATCCAATATTTGCTTCTTCTTGGAGATCACCAGTTGAAACTTGCAAGTATTTTTTCAATTTTGAATGTGCACCTTCTGCCCTAGGAAAGACCCGATTTCTAAAGTGAAGGCAATTATCAGTCCATGCCTTCACAAACCTCTCTTCGAATGGAAGCCATGTCCTTTGAATGTAGGATATTACTTATTCCTTCTCTTTGTACAATAGCTCAAACAAATTCCCAGCTTCTTCAAACTCTCCTTCATTTCGAGAGTTAACCACATGGATTCAAATAGATAAAAATGTGCTCCAATCTTCTTGACTTTGACGTTCAAAATGAGGCTTGCAATTTGCAAAAATATTTTTTTCAATATATCACACACACAAAAGATGAGTAGTTGTTGGAAAAACAACTTTTATTGCATTCATCAAGGCCAATTCCCATTGGGGATAAATTGCTCGTTGTAAAAGTTTTCTAGCACTCGCGTAGCTAGAAAAATTGTAACTATTGGAGATGGTGCAGCAAATTCAGAGTTGGACACTTGGGGAGTTGACTAGGCCGTGAAGTTACGGACCGAACCACTATAAATCCTTGTGTGCGATTCTCTACTCTCTTTATTTTCAATTTTGCATATCAATATTGTATGAGTAGAATGATATATCATTGAAATCAGAATTGTGGTTGATTAGCTCCGTATATTAAAATCCCATAAATCTATTAATCAGTTCTCTATTTCTACTGTTTCTCTGGTTTTGAGCTTGCTCCATCTGTTAGTTCACTTTGTTACTTAATATTTTTAGCTTGCTCAATCTGTTGCATTCATTGTTTCTTTATTATATTCTCGCAATTAGTTTTTAATTCCACATTATATTTGAGATATCCAATTCACTCCCATCTTGGGTTGCTATTTGGACCAACAGTTGTGATCTCTTCCTTCGACAAATGGTGGCAAGAAGAATGTCCATCCATGTCACTAGAAGGTTCATGATTGTGTAATTAAGCCATTTTTCACTTCAAATACCCAAAATCTATCATCTTGTCTCTTACTTTGAATTTCAAAAGGACAGTTTATGAGGCGAGTTGTCGTTTTCCTTTGTTGACGCTCCTTGGGAACATGCCACTTATTCCGATAACAACCACCTCTATCACACCCAATAGTAAGATATATGTCCTTCATTGATTTTTGATAGATACAGTATTGTATACCCTTGCATCGAGTAAAATGCACGAAGAGTGTCAAGAAGTTCCTCACGTGATTCAAATTTCCAATCAAGTTGCCCAAGCATATCATTCTGACCATTTTCTTCACTTCCTTGATTGGGCATGTTGATTCCTCCTTCTTCCACTGCTAAATCAATTGAACTCCCACTGATTTTTTCCATTGTGTGCTCAATTTTCATGATTCTTGCTCATCAAATCTACAAAAAATTGAAAGCATATTTTACCTATTGGTACTAAAAATGAAAAAGAAAGGAGACCAACAGAAACGAGAACAAATGCAAGTAAAACACATCAAGTAATTACAAAAATTTCAAACATTTGTTTTCAATCGGCATGAAATTTTCAGCCATAAATGCAAGTATTACAGAAATGTGCCATAACTACATCTAAAGTTACCTTACATGCATACACAAACACTGACCTATAAAATCGCAGTCCACAATAAAATAAAGAACCCACCAAAGAAACGCAACACCAAGGTAACAGATAATGTAGAAAATACCAAGGCAGCAGATGCTTACTCCACAACCTTGCCTTCAAATATAAGGTTGAAAACCCCAAGCGTAGGGCTAGATCGTTGGAAGCATAATAAACCGGCAAGACCGGGATCGTCCCACAGAGAAGTAGCTTAATCGGATTGTAGGTTTTATACGGTAGGATTTCGGTGTTTAAGACGGCCAACTTGGTTTTGCTTTGAAAGTGAAAATACTAAGGAAAAAGACTAGAAATGAGTTTTATAAACTAAAAGAGGCAAGTCTAGGGATCTTCTAACCCTTGACAAAGGCCGCTACCGGTTCTCAATTATAACTCAAGCGAGAATCACGACCGCGTACTCACGCTCAAAAGATTTAGCTTTAACGACTACGTTTATCAAAAGATGTGATTAACAGGAACTAAACCGATCTACTTTTGCTAATGTATCTAACACGTAGGAGGCCACGAGCCCTCGGTATGTCACTTGCCAAGACCGCTTGACTAAACGACATACTAAGGAGTTAACACCCCTCGCTTAGACCAAAATGGCTAGGTTAGTTCGATTCCGAAAATCATGATTTTAAGCCCGAAAATTTGAGAACCAAATAACACCCTAAGTCATCGGGAAAGAGTAGCCCGAGACTTAGCCGAACAACTACTCACACATAGTAAAAAGACTAGAAAGCATGCTTAAGAGAGAAAACATGATTAACCAACGGAAATGGAAATAAACTTGATATAAGGGAGAATCTAGTCCGTAGCTACAATATTAACAAACGAGAAAATAACATACGATGATTACCTTAAAGAGTTCTTGAAGAAAATGACTAGAAAGCTTGAGAGAAACAACTATGGAGTTTTAGGAAATTGAAATACTAAAAACATAAAAGTCTACCTTAATGAGATAAAGTGGAGAGAATGGTATTTATACATGTCCACTTCTCTCTCCACGAATATCTAAAAACATACTAAAAGTAGAAAGTATTCCATAAGTGGAAAGTCCAAAAAGTAGCAAAAGATCTGCAGAAAATCACCTGTATCGTTACGGCAAAAATTTCCATATCGATACCATTTCTCTACGGATTCCAAAAGCTCTGCTCCCTTTCTGTATCGATACGGCAAAAATAGTTGTATCGATACCACGCTGTTATGGCAGATTTTGGTTGAACTTTGTGGGCTCGCTCCGGACACTCCCGAACTCGGATTTGGGTGTTCTTTGGACCTTTGGAAATCTTGTTGGGTCCACTTTCTAACCCAAGTAGTTTGGATACAAGAGCATTTGTACATCAAAAGATATGACAATTCTACCCTCAGCTGGTCAGAAAATGAATAGCTTTGGTAAAATCCTCACATCTCCTTCACTTCCCTTGACCCTTGGGCGACCCGAGCAACCTCCAAACCATCTCTTCATGACCTTTTGGGCACCACAATGGGGTGGCACGTGGCCTTGACTACTTGGTTGCACCCGGAGCATTCCTTGGCGTTCAAACGCGCCTTATTTATACGAATTACCTGAAATACACAAAAACCTACCTTACATGCAATATCGCATAAAAATGACATTATATATGTACAAACACAACATACTAGAGGACTTAAGCACCAAGAATATGCATTATTGGGTGCTTATCAGCAGATGATGTAGAATAATAAAATACTTAAACCCACATGTACCTTGAATGATTTAAATAAGCAAGATTCGAGAATAGTGGAAGTTGGAACCCTAGCCAAACTGAGGAGAAGAAGCGTCCAAGCTTCCCTTTTTTTTTTTACTCGAAGAAGCTTCAGGATGAAAAGAGATTGAGTGGCTTGTTCTATAATAAAGGAAGATGAAAAGTTCTTGATGTAATAAGGGCACAAAAGTAATTGTAGAAGCAAGAAATAATAGAGTTTTGGCAGCAACAATTTTGATTTTGGCATTATCAGCTGCCAATATTCTATTCTAATGATTATCAAAAAAAAGGTTGACACTAATGTAACAAATTTGTGGAGAGAGAAGATGAATTTGAAGGTTGGGTTAAATTAGATTGGTGAATTTGCTACCTCTACTAGAGTACCAAAAATCTATCAGATGTAACAAATTTGGTATTTGTTACCTCTGTTGGAGATGTTCTTACGACTTTTCAGGTTGTGTTCATGAGCAAATGATTTCCAGCCATTGCCAACGAAATGCCCAGCAACATATTGCACAATCCAAATTTTGTCCTTTGACACCGGTACAAACTGTTCATATCCATGGATTTGACAGAATAATTGAAATTGTGCAGACATTTCCTACAAATCGCACATACAAGGATAAATAATTAGAAATGAATTTATACATATTAGAGTATAGCTTTTAGTGACAAGCTTGTCATTGCTTTTGAAAGATAGTAATCAGGATGGATCAAAGTGTGAAGCGGCCTAACCAACCTTTGGATATCAACAGATCTCAACAGTAGATTGCACCTCAATACATGCCTAAAAGCTCTAAAATTGTTCGTTGGACAAGCAGTTAAAGCTATAGCTGTATGAAGACACACGAAATATTAGCAATCATTTGACATCATCAGAAATATAATAAAAGAAGTAGAAACATACGATATTGATTGCATCCCTACATTCATTGGCATTAGACATAGCTATTTCTGCATCCCACCCAATTAGAGCATTCACTTGATGAATTGGTAAAGTAGTAGACCAATCATAGTTGAGTTCGCATCATTCTTCACTAAACAAAAAGAGATCAAATTGCTGGTGTCTAGCATAGTCAAACATCATAGTATAATTCCTTCCAAGATTGTGTGCAGGAATACCGTGATCCTAGACTTCAGTCAATTAACCATTTGAAATAAAATAATAGATCACTATTGGGAATTATAGAAACTCTATTTGGTGGTGCAAAGGTATATGACCACAGATCTTCCGGTATTATCTGCATTTAAACAAAGGCTTTTCAATTCATTAAAAATGACTATGCAAAGATGACTGTAACTTATTTTCTTAAACAATATGCAAAATCTTGCCACTTTCATAGTCTGGTGGATTCGAAGGACAACATCCAAGAACCAACAAGGTTGATAGGCAGCTGCATAAAGGAAGTCAAATGGAACTATATTTGTTTGTACTTAGTAACACAAAGTGGTACTGTAGTGTATTAAATGATTTTTGAAACATTTTTCAATTAACAATTCGTTTATGGAGAATAGCATGAGGAACAATCAGAGTATTTGTAGAATGGTAGAAAGGTTGAATGCATCTTGGCCTTGCAACAACAATAGAATTCAACCAAATACAGATTTCGCGAATTTTTTCCATTCAAGCTGCTCACCAAGCTCAAATAGGGTTGAGTATTTCTTTATGAAAGGCACAACAACAACAACGTACTTTAAGTTATGTGTACTCCATGACAATGATTCCTTAGCTTTTATAAGCTTGTCATTTGAAGTTCTCAAGTAATACTCAACTCCAGTTTCAGTTCCAATCCTAGAACGGCGCTCACAAACAGCTTCTACATAGTATTGGCAAGTAGATACCAAACGATCTTTCAAGCTCACAGTCATACCAAATTAAAGAGACCTTCAACAAACATTCAAACCATTGATCCATTAAACATAAATATAAGGCAACGAATGCACCCAAATATGAACAATTCACCAAGTCATTGAAGCTTACAACAAATAAAACATAGTTCCTAGAAACTGGCCATAAACATTTTTTCCTAAGATAAGCAAAATAGGACTATATATCGATATGTCAACATATTATGAACAAATATCAAAATTCATGTCTTTAACAACCCTAATAATGCCAAAAGAGTAAGTACATTACTTGACATCATGTAGAGGTGGAACAACTATATGGTAATTCTCACAACTGAGTTTGTTCAAATTCTGAAAGTGCATGCTCTCTTACTTCATCGATTTCATCTTGAACCACTTGATCACAGTGCTGAAATAAATTCAGCATTGGATTCTACTTTAATATAGCACTGATATGTTGATTTCCAAAAGCTGTGGATTTTAGTATTCAAAATAATTCGGTCAACTCATCTCTAAGGCACTCGTATGTACGCATATATTCAAAATGATTCAGTTACCTCATCTCTTGGGTGCTCATAAGTACGCATATATCAGTAAAGTACTGAAGGATTGTGAAGCTCTTGATTTTCAACATAAATAACAATGTTATTTTAAATACAAATTCTCACAATAGTACATACGATACCCCAAATTACAATATAGTCCCTGAATCACACAGGTCTATCAAACTGATACAGTATTCCAAAATAGAGCAAATAGAACAATGCAGTTTGATTCACGAAGAAAGACAAGTATTTCAGAAGTTAACTTTAGCTTGTGATGTCTGCATGCACTTCACACCCTTCAAAACTGTGTCCCTGCAGTGTACCTGAAAATGATAGGTTGAGCTATACTAGTCTAGTAGGAAAACCTCTCCAAACTTTATATGCTAATGGGGTGATAAGTGCCAAGAAAAATATTTTAATATGAGCAAAATATTTTAACTAAAGGTATAACATACACAACTATCATTCCTTTAGACAACATAGACTCAATCCATGTTACTATTTTTATCTTTTTTTTACTACTTAGAAACATTACGAGTAAACTCCCTAGCCAACCCCTCATCCAAATTATACTCCACACATAAGGAGAAAACGTATACATCGAATAATACCACATTACAACATCA